>JAXLNO010005453.1:0-129744 GCA_038087875.1 Malacoraja senta
GGTTTAAAAAACAATCATTGACCTCGGTGTCTTGGGAACAATACAATATTGGGGCTAGACACAAATGCTGGAGTAACTCAGCGGGACAGGCAGCATCTCTCAAGATATTACTGCTGAGTTACTCCAGCATTTTGTGTCTATCTTCAGTTTAAACCAGCATCTGTAGCTCCTTCCTACACAATATTGGGGCTATGTTGAAAATTGGTTGGCTGCTAGAAGACCATTCTCTTGTGGAATACATTTCTAGACCACCAAATTTAAGGTGTCAGTAGAAGGTTCCAAATTGTACTGAGAAGGGCAGCTAATTTTAGCTCAAGCTCTGAAAGAGATGAACAGATCTTTTCTCTCGAAGGATAGACACAAAAAGCTGGAGTAACTCAACGGGCAGGCAGCATTTCAGGTCGAGACCTTCTTAAATGTCACCCATTCTTCTCTCTAGAGATGCTGCCTGTCCCCTGGAGTTCTCCAGCTTTTTGTGTCTATCTTTGGTTTAAACCAGCATCTGCAGTTCCTTCGTACACAGATCTTTTCTCTCATTGTTATTTGGGAGAATGTTTTGCTGTATACAAACTTGGTGCTGTGGTTTTCCTACAACGTAAGAGGTACTCGTCAATGGCTCCAAAACAGGTTAAATATTCTTCAATGGATGTCATAAGTTCTAAATAAATAGAAGTTTTTACTTAAAGTTAGGTATGGCAAAACATGGCATCTGCCTTCTGTTTTACCCTTGACTACCAAAAGAGGGCAGTGCTGGCTGGTAAATATCACTTTGCATAACGAGGTCCTGAAATCACTTTGCTGTTTGGACAGAACGTAGCTGAGAATGATATATTTGAAATAAGGACACTAATAGATCAGAACAAGTAAATTCCCATCTACCAAAGGAGACGAGTGCTGACTGGTAAATATTACTTTGTATTTGTGAAGGCCTGTAATCATTCAGAGTTTGACAGAACTTAGCTGAGAGTTAGTTATTTGAAATAGGGATACTACAGGTCAGAACAAACAATCCCTAACTAAACGCATTTCATAAAAAAGTAGTTCTGCAGCTTTGAAATGTGAAGTGAGGTGGACAAGTGAAGAGAAAGGTCATCACTGTTTATTGAGATGCACGTATCCATTGTTAAAGCCCTGTCCCACGGTACGAGTTCATTCCAAGAGCTTTCCCGAGTTTGCCCTGATTCGAACTCGGGGATTTACTGTAATGGCCACTTACCGTAAATCCCCCGGGCTCTCGTGGACATTTTTCAACATGTTGAAAATCTTCACGAGTCTTCCCATGCTTACGTGCCGTTAGCGAGTCTTCCCGAGTACCTGCCATCAGCGTTACGAGCCGCTAAGAGACGTCCCCGAGCTCCGACGTACCCGTACGTTCATTCTCCGTGCTTACCACTAGTTCGATTTTTTTTAAAACTCGGGAGAGTTCTTGATGAACTCGTACCGTGGACAGGTCTATTAGTGTGCAATATATGAAGCTCTGATCAGCTCTGCATGGCCACGGTAAAGAATTCATTGAACCGAGCTGAGGGTTAAGAGAAGCAAAGGACACTGGCCCTGATTCAATCATTTGAAGGCGTGACAGATTGGTTTCATTGACCGTTTGACCATATGATTCTTTTGAAGTTCTCTCACTTTACCAGCCCTTCAACAGTCTGTGAGCAAGCCTGCTCCAAAAGTATTCCTCCGCTATCATTCAATTTACTTTTATTCAAAGGAATGTAGTCATTAAGAAACCAATTTGAAAATGCTCATTGAGATATTTCAATCCAGAAAAAACACTTACAACTTCACATTCTTAACATTCAGATGAGATTTTGTTTGAGTTAATCCTGACCTTGAGATCAATGGCATTTATTCCACCAATCTCAGGAACAGCCATGTAAGTGCTGTGGCTACAATAGCAGCCAAAGGCTGGGTATCCTGCAAGTATTGATTCATTTGTGCACACCCCTAAGCCTTTTCACCATCTATAAAGCACAAGTCAGATCACAATGGAACACCCTCCTCTTGCTGCATCAGTGCAGCTTTAACAATATTCGAGAAGATTGGCACCATGCAGGACAAAAACAGCTTGCTTGACTGGTATTCCATCAACCACCCCAGATATTAATATCCTTCTTACCAGGGTAAAACTCGCTGCAGTGTGCGGCATCTATAACATGCACTGCCCTTTGTACTCCAACAGCACCTGCTAAACTCACAACCTCTACCAGTAACAGGGACAATAACAGGCAAGTCCTCTCTAGGGCACATACCATCCTGACCTGAGAATATATGATCAATCCTTCATTGTCAATGATTTAAGTCCTGGGACTAACCACCCAGTGGCCCTACTTGGAAATTGTTATCGGAATTCAGCAGTGTTCAATAAGCAGCTCATTACCATCTAGTGAAGGGTAGTTTGAGATGGACAATTAAATGCTGCCTTTGTCAGAGATACCAAGATACCAGAGATACCAAAAATATAAAGAATTCTAGACTGTGGGACCCGTTGGGGGGGCTTTCTGGAGCGCTATTATGGTGTTGTGGGCCAAAGGGACTGGTTTTACAGAGGGCTAGTATGGACATTGTGGGCCGAATGGATTATTGGGCTGGCAGCTCAGTCACTCAGGCCTGGTTGGCTGGCAACTCAGTCACTCACGCCTGGTGGGCTGGCAAACTCAGTCACTCAGGCCTGGTGGGCTGGCAGCTCAGTCACTCAGGCCTGGTGGGCTGGCAGCTCAGTCACTCAGGCCTGGTGGCTGGCAGTTCAGTCACTCAGGCCTGGTGCGCTTGCAGCTCAGAAACTGCCAGAAATTCTGCCCAAAAACAGAGAGACTCTGTGAGAGAGAAGCGGAAGAGGGTGGAGAATCAATTTTACTTCGGAGTCACGTGAGTGACTACGTGAAAGACCCCGCCAGCATGCATGCGTGTCATATTGTCTATCGCATTGCGTACAGCTGGCGGGGGTGCATGATGCTTCTGCCAGCGGTCAGACCTGAAGGTAAGTTTAATAAA
The DNA here is from genome assembly GCA_038087875.1 of Malacoraja senta. Taxonomy (NCBI): domain Eukaryota; kingdom Metazoa; phylum Chordata; class Chondrichthyes; order Rajiformes; family Rajidae; genus Malacoraja; species Malacoraja senta. Next base: position 2,998 of record JAXLNO010005453.1, read on the forward strand.
ACTTTTCCAGGTTATATCTTCTTGCAGGAACCTCTGCTTAGAGGTCCTGCTAAAGTCCGGGGCGAAGTCAGGACGGAGGGGGAACCCCAGTCATGGACTACAGGGGAATCCCGGTCACGACCTCGGGGATCCCGCCCACGGACCAAGGGAACCCGCTCGGAACACCGCGGAATGCGGGTAGCGGGCGGCGGTTAATTTGCCTTTCGAGCCGCTGGCGGTAGAACCAGCGGCTTCATACTGGTGCCGGTGGCACCTGGACAAACACAAGCGGGGATACCCCCCCCCCCGACTATGTATATCGCGGCAATCCCTTTTTATATGGACCGCGGGATATCCCAGCTGCAGTTACTGCGGGGGATACCCAGCTCGGGGGGTGGCGGTGAGGGGGGGGAAGCCCCGACTGTAAACATCGCGGAGAAGCCCTCTGTAAGGGATCGCGGAGGAAATCCCGGCTATAGCCACAACGGGAACACCAAGCTCAGGGAGAAAAACCTGACAAATAAACGTCGCGAAGAAGCCCTTCTACAAGGACCGCGAGGAAACCCGGCTGCAACGACAACGGGAATATCAAGCTCGGGTGAGAAAAACCCGACTATGAATATCGCGGGGAAGCCCTCTACAGGGACCACGAGACCAGGTTCTGGGGGGGGGGGGAGGAGCGTTGCCCCTGCAGCGGAAGGTTCTGCAGGTAAATTCTTTTCACTAAGGCCGTTTTGTTCTATTTTCTGTGAGAATTGTGTTACAGGAAAGGAACCATGGGACTAAGTCCCAAATGGACCGCATCCAGACTGACTGCGGAGGACCGCGGAAGTGCGGGCAGTCAGCAGCGGTCGGCTGCACCAGGATCGCTATTCGATCAGCAGTCTCCGACCTGGCACCTGCACAGTCCGAATCAATATCACAGACTGGCGGGAAGGCCAAGCAGAATTCGGACAGGCCCGAAGACGAGTTGGGCTGTGAAGACTCACCGCCGGTGGGCAGCAACTGTGAGCGCATATCCCGCATGGAGCAGTTGATGGAGCAGATGCTCCAACGTGACATGCTCTGGTATATGGAGTCTAGTCACCATGGGCTCCTAGGACGCCCATGGCAGCACCTTATAGAGGGCTGCATAATGCATCTCCCTCGACAGAGTGGAGCATTAGGAGTCACTTCTGGGCTGACTCTGAAGACAGGGTTTGGCTGAAGATACCACAAGTGTGCTGGGGGTGCAGGAACGACACAACCAGCAGCAGGAGCAGGCTGTGAATGACAACTATCAAATACCTAGCACCAGGGAACTGTGTTTCTCTCAGTGTCGCTGCGGTGAACAACCTCTATCTGGGGACCCCAAATTTGCAGGACTGTGCAAGACCAGTAACCACTGATACTGCCATTTGGGGGCAACCTGATGAAACAGGTCAAGAAGCTCGACGAGGGCCGTCGGCTCATGAAGGCCCACAAATCAGGCAAGACCTCACATCTCCGGTGGCAGCACCCCTACGCACCCACAGCAAACGACGATGCCCTGAAGCTGGTGAAAGCACGAAGGCCGTACAAACCAGGACAAAGGTCTTTTCAGGCCACGGCCCCAGAACGGCCTTCCTGGAAGATGTGTCAACCCCGTACTCGAGCTCCTCTACCTCCCAAGGAGCAGAAGGTGCAAAATCATGCACACATGGTTGAGGCAGCTCCTGGGTCGGGTTGCATAAGTCCTTCCATTCAGATGTGGAAGGATGAAGCTGATTGAGGCAACTCCTGGAAGTTCCCCATCCGGCGGTGTGAAGGTATGGGAAACCACATCGATGATACAAGTTGGTAATATTTACACTGGTTTGAATATTTTCACTGGTTTCGGATAACATGAGATTAGTTTATACTGCACAGCAGGTATGGTTGGAGTTGCCTTTCAAGACAGGCTCGCAATTATGGGGATGTAGACTGTTCATTGTCACACAGCTTCAACCCGCATGTGCAGTATAGACATTTCTGGAATAACTTTTCCATGTGATCATTTCTGCCCACAGGCTTTCGGAGATATTTGAAATTTAGCTGGATGAGGCAAGGATACACTCAGAAGGGTTGCAAAATGGGCTAACTTCAGCTCCCAGGTTATTTACCAAATCACTACAATCAGTGCTTCGACTGCACAGAGCTAACAAACAAGTGTTATAGCCAATCAGGATGATATTGAACATACTGTATTTTGCTAAATTAGCCTTTATCAGCCACATAGCTATATTTGAGAAATTGGGTTCTCATCCATCCAGTTAAATTTATGTTAAGTTGATACCAACTGAAACTATTGATTATTGGGATACAATTAATCCATTCATTTTGTCTAGGACTCCGCTCTGAGACAAAAGATTAAACGTCTGCTATTCCCAGCTGAAACTAATCAAAGTCACAATGGTGGACGGAACAGTATTCAGCGTTGCTCCATTAAACCTTTCATCCGTAAATCTTAAGTCAATTCCAAACTGATGCTATTACTCAGAGATGGAAAATTACTAATACCATTTGTAGATACGGAGGCAGATGGGATAGCATGAGTATCAATTGTTCAGTTATGGTATCAACTGCCAATGGACACCCAGGTGCATTCTGTGCATTAAAGGGTGTGTGAATATGCATAATCTGCATGCACAAGTCCAAGGTGATACACTTAGGTGGTGGTATATGTTAATCACAAGGGTGCAATCAAATCAAAGTATCCGGTGATAGTTTACCTAACCGCATTTAGCACTGGTGTATTATCATGTAAAATCAATGACAACACAGAATGGATGTGGGATCACAAAGTATTTAATGACATTGTGGCTCGATGGAACACTAACGATCGAGATGTTTGCATCCAGGGTCAATCACCAGTTGCAGAAAATACGAGGCATATCAATGGCGATGGGTGCATTCTCGCTATACTAGGGAGGAATGTTCTTTTATATCTTCCTCCATTTGGCCTCATTAGACGGGTCTTGCAAAATTCAGCAAGTTCCCGCTTCTGGCATTTTCATAGTGCCTGCCTGGTTTATATACCCATGGTTCCTGCTGATGTGGGGAATGATCATAAAACCTCACATGGTTGGTTCTGGACACAAATATTTGCTGGTTCAGCTGTGATGTGGAAACCATCCTCTGCATGATATAATCAATTCATTGACTTGCAGACTCTGAGAGACCGTTCCTGCGGCTCGGGTTGTTAAACCAAAAACTTTGGAAGTGCTCACTGCAGATTGCAGGGATAGCAATAAATAGCAGCATTCCTCATAAGGAGATGGGAGGTATTGTATTATACATATTTATATTTAACTCGGCACGGATGACTGACACCTTGAAATTCAGTTTATATGGGATTTTATAGCATAAGTTAAAGTTCCATTTACTGTGCCTGAAGTACCTCCTCGTCATTTGGCTGCAGGGAACAGAAACCACTCTGTTGGGTCTCACCCTCTGACATCTAGATTATGAAGGGTATCGTCAACTCAAAACCTCCCAGGCCTAGGGACGCAGAGATATGGGTTGTTAACATTGTGCTACGTCACTTCGCCGATGGGCTCCAGCAACATCCCTGTCCTTGGTCAAACTCACTTACTAGTGGTTATGCCATGGCGCTGAATACAGCGCAACGGGTCCAGTCATTGCTACACTGGATAGGATGATCATATCTGCGGGCAATAATAACATGTTATGTTTATGACTAAGTCAAGCAGAGTAGACAGGGACATTAGACCAAACTAGATGATTGCATATCCCATGGACCTTGGGTTGAGTGTGATCACGCATCTACACCAATATGTTAAGGTCCCTTAGAGCCTTATAGATTCTGACCAGCAATATTGTTCATTACATGAACCTCGTTAGAACGTATCACTACAGACCTTCTCCAGGGGGTTAAATGGGTCTGGCTTATACAGGAGTGAACATTGACATTTTAAGTCTCACTCCACCAGGGCTGCAACAACCTCAGCAGCAGGGTTATGGACCACATCCTAGCAGCTGCTGGATGGTCAAACTAACGATCTGTCCAAATATTCAGAATAAAGCCATTGCCAGATCGGGGGTATTTGCCAACTCTATGTTAGGTCTGTTTCATAGCTTCCTCCCGGTTGAGGGAGGTTACTATTGCCATTATTGTTCATTAAAAGCATCAACATGTCTATATCTATGTCATGTCTGAATGCATTATTAATGTTTCACTCATCACTGGCTACTGATGCAGTGTATGACGCCTGGACTCGTTTCCACGGCATGAAATCACAGAGCTTTAAAATCTTCACTTAGTCACTCACGTGACTCCGAAGTAAAATAGTAAGATTAAACGAGAACTTACCAGTTTGAAGTTTGATCTTTATTTTATGAGGAGTAATGTTGAGGGATTACATGCCCTCCACGCCCACCCTCTATCATAAAGGTCAACTGGTATTCTAGTTTCTCTTATCTTACTATGTTTAGTTCAATAACTGTTGTCTGTGATTTCACACCGCTGCTTTGAAGATTGACACGCATGCGTGCTGGCGGGGTCTTCACATAAACCCTCAACGTTACTCCTCATAAAATAAAGATCAAACTTCAAACTGGTAAGTTCTCGTTTAATCTTACTATTTTAGCCATTTTTCATCTTTTTCTGCAGATCACAGCAATGAAGGAGGAAAGTCTATCCTGGCCTGGATCTCACAGGGAGCCATTGAAGGGAGGGAGAAAAATACTGGGGTGAGGTTTAATACTTGCAGAGGGGAATACTTACTGATGGGACGAAGGGACTTCCCTGGGCTAGTACAGGCCTGATGGGCCGAAGGGACTTAAAACACAATCGGAGTGAAATCTTAGTGAAAGACACTTTTTCTGCACTTTTCCTGGCCTGGCACGGGCCTTTTGGGCCAAAATACTCCTCCTGGGCTAGTAAGGGCATTTTGGGCAAAAGGGACTGGTTTCTCGGCTAATAGGGGCCTTGTGGGCCGAAATTAGTGGTTTCACGCAGGCCAAACAACTCATTTCATTTCATTTCCATTTCCATTTTGCATTTCCATTTCACGCACAGGGCAGGCCAAACAACTCATGGCATTGTCATTTCCATTTCTATTTAGCATTGCAGTGTCAAGCACAGGGCAGGCCAAACAACTCATGGCATTGTCATTTCCATTTCCATTTTGCATTGCAGTCTCAAGCACAGGGCAGGCCAAACAACTCATGGCATTGTCATTTTCATTTCCATTTTGCATTGCAGTCTCAAACACAGGGCAGGCCAAACAACTCATGGCATTGTCATTTCCATTTCCATTTTGCATTGCAGTCTCAAGCACAGGGAAGGCCAAACAACTCTTGGCATTGTCATTTCCATTTCCATTTTGCATTGCAGTCTCAAGCACAGGGCAGACCAAACAACTCTTGGCATTGTTATTTCATTTCCATTTTGCATTGCAGTCTCAAGCACAGGGCAGGCCAAACAACTTATTGCATTGTCATTAAGGGCTAACAAATCAGTTATTGCAAGTACATTGCAGACTCACAGTTCAGTTGATTCGCAACAGAATCACAGTTGTGGCCTCTCCCTTGTGATCTTCCAGAGTGACTGACTCACGTCCAGGCATCTGGTGCTTTATAGTCCTGTCCCCCCTGTGCTTCATCATGGTGATTGACAGGCGAGAGGACCAATCAGCTGATCTCAATTTTGTTTAAACACTCATAACTTTTTTATTTTTCATCGATCGTAAAAATCCTCGGGGCTGCCTCAGCAGAGGAGGACTGTGAGTAAGATGACCAAAAGTCATAGCAATATAGGGTAGCGTTTCTTCTAATATCAAAATACAAAGTAGACAGAAGCAGGTCAAGATGAGACCTTTAGTTCTATAGATATAGCATTGCTTGGTTTGCCTTCAAAATCGCATGGCGCATAGATGTCTGGGCTTCCAACATACAGAACAAAAAAGGTTGAAAAGAGGTTAAAAAAAAAACAGCGCTGGATCGCATGGGCCAAAGGGCCTGTTTCCATGCTGCATCTCTCTATCCATTACTCATATAGCATGGAAATTATGGTTTGAAATAAGAAAGACAATGCTCCTCACCTTTCTTATAAAGGGAGACAAAGAATGCAAATTTAAATGTCCAGGCTCTTAGTACAAAGTGAATCTTTTTTACCTGAAATGAGCTGATTGCCAATTGAAGAAAGAGTCGGATGTGCAGCAGTAAACCTTGAACGTGTTCGTCCAGCAGGAAGGTAAATACAAATTCGTGGATCCCAAGCAATGGTATCAGCACCAACGTTGACCTTGTCAGTCTAAAATATTGAACAAAACACCATGATTAGCTTGTGTGGGTGGTCTGACATCAACATCAACAGCAGATTCAGATGGATTATTTGATAGCAGTTATGTTAGTTAATCGAAAAATGTACCACGAGCTATTTTCAATATTCATATCATCCGTAAACTTATTAACTTTCAACATTCACATCCAAAGTATTAATATGTATTGCAAACAACAACGTTCCCAGCATTGTTCTCTGTGGTACCCCACTGGTCATAGACACAATTAGAAAAGCATCCTTCCACCACTATCCTCTGTTCTTATCACCTAGACAACTTTGGATCCAATTAGCCAGCTTACCTGGGATCTCATGTGCCATAGCCTTCTGGACCACCCTACCATGTGGAACTTGGTCTTATTAAAGTCTACAGTATATACTGTAGATAAAGGCTACCATCCTACTTATATCAGTCTTCTTAGTTACCTTCTCAAAATAATGAATCAAATGAATGAGGCAGGATTTCCCCCATTTGACACCATGCTGACAATCCTTGATCAGCCCCTTACTTTCCAAATGAACATAAATCCTATCTCTTAGAATTTTCTCCAATATTTCCTTACCGCTGACGTAATGCTCATTGGCCTCCAGTGAACTGGCTTATCCCTACTGACCTTCTTAAATAAAATAACAACTTTAGCTGCTAGCACATCATCTGTGGCAAATGAAGATGTAAAAATCGTTGTCTGTTTCCAAGCTATCTGTTCCCGTGCTACTCATAGCAACCTGGAATAGGTCTCATCCCACTCTTGAAATGTTGCAACACCTGTGCATTCCATATTACCTAGCACCCCCTCCTTAATACTGACCTGCTCCTGATTATCCATCTACCTGAAATAAAAATGCTCCATGTCTACTGCTTGATGAACACAGATGAGAAGCATTCATTTAGTACCTTGCCACCTAACCTGTCTTCACACACAGGTGATTCCTTTGGGAATTTTTTGTAGACATCCCTTGAAGACAAGGCAGCGGTTGGAGTTGGATGTAGGCATGGGGTCAGATAAGATGGAGGGATGCTGAGAGGGGTATTGGGGTAGTGGAAAAGGAGGTGGAGGACGGAGAGTGCTGAGCGAGTGAAGTCCGAGGTAGCTGTGGGTGGTATATGGGATCTGAAGAGGGTAAAAGGCAAGTTGGCATCAGCAGAATGTAAGGTGGTGTGCTGGGGACAGATGGGGAGAAGTGGGGTCACCTTGAGATGGGTTTGCCTTCACATAAAATATAGAGGTTAAGATATATTGCAACTTTAAAACTGTACTTGGAGTATTGTACGTATCCTGAATGCCACACTGCAGTATGGGTGTGATTGTGCTGGGGAGAGTGCAGAGCAGATTCATCTTGATGTTGCTTAGACTGGGGGAACTTAGTTATTGGGAGAAGCTCTTTACGCTGGGCTTGTTTCCCGAGAGTGAAAGAGGCTGTTGAGTGATCTGATGGAGGTGTATGAAATTATGAGAGTGATAGATAGGGAAGATAGTCCAAATATTTTTCTCATGCTAAGTGTATCAGAAACAAGAGGGCGTGGGTTTCAGGTGTGGAAGGAGTTTATAGGACCATTAAGGGGTGACGGGACAATTTTTTTGGAGATTTGTTGATATCTGAAACATGCTGCCAGATGGGGTGATGGAATCAGATACAATTATATGTTTAAGAGACTTTTATTCAGTGCCGTGCAGCAACGGGAAATATTGGTGTTGATATTGGTTTATTATTGACACGTGTACCATGATACAGTGACAAACTTTGTTTTTCATGCTCTCTAGCAAGTCATGCCATACATGTGTACCATCAAACCACACACAGGTATACAAGTCCTCAGTCTGAAGAAGGGTCTCGACCCGAAACGTCACCCATTCCTTCTCTCCAGAAATGCCGCCTGACCTGCTGAGTTACCCCAGCATTTTATGTCTGTCTTCGATTCAAACCAGCATCCTCAGTTCTTTCCTATACAGGCATACAGGGGGTGCAAATCAGTGCCACGGTTACAGAGAAAGTGCAGTTGAAAATAGTGTAAAAGGGCTGCGATGAGATAGATTTTGAGATTGGGAATACATCTTTAAGATTGTGAATACATCCTTGGTTGTCAGGTTTGGGTGTGAGGTTTGACCGAATGGGCAGAAATGGCTTCCTTCTGTGTCATAATGTGGAAATTCAAACATGTAACATATTGCTGCAATGTAAATTAACCTGGCAGAAATGGGATTTTTTTCTGTAATTCACAGTTTATGCTATTAATGGACAAGGGGATTGAAGGCTTTGTGGCCAAGTTTGTGATGATACGAAAATTGGTGGAAGGGCAGGTAGTGTAGAGAAAGCAGGGACTCTGCAGAAGGACTTGGACAGGTTGGGAGAGTGGGCAGAGAAGTGGCAGATGGAATATAGTGTACAAAGTGTGAAGTCATGCATTTTGGTCGTAGGAATAAAGGCCTAGACTATTTTCTAAATGGGGTGAGAATCCAGAAATCGGAGGTGCAAAGGGACTTGGGAGTGCTGGTGTAGGATTTGCATAAAGTTAACCTGCAAGTCGAATCGGTAGTAAAGAAAGCAAACTCAATGCTGGCATTTATTTCAAGAGGGCTTGTATAGAAAAACAAGGATGTAATGCTGGTGCTGGAGAGGAGGTGCTGGTAAGTCCGCATTTGGAATATTGTGAGCAATTTTGGGCACCATATCTGAGGATGTGCTGGCTCTGGAGAGGAGGTTTACAAGGGTGATCCCAGGAATGAGAAGATTAACCCATGATGAGCGTTTGTCGGCACTGGGCCTGTACTCGCTGGGGTTTAGATGAATGAGGGGTGACCTCATTGAAAATACAGAATAGTGAAAGACTTGGATAGAGTGGATGTGGAGAGAATGTTTCCACTAGTGGGAGAGTCTAGGACTAGAGGTCATAGCCTCAGAATTAAAGGACATTCTTTTTGGAAGAAGAGGAGACATTTCTTTAGTCAGGGTGTGGTGAATCTGTGGAATACCGCCACAGAAGGCCGTGGAGGCCAAGGCAGTGGGTATTTTTAGGGCAGAGATAGATAGATTCTTGATCAGTACATGTGTCAGGGGTTATGGGGAGAAGGCAGGAGAATGGGGTTAGGAGGGAGAGATAGATCAGCCATGATTGAATGGCGGAGTAGACTTGATGTGTCAAATGGCCTAATTCAAATCGTATTCCTTATGACCTTATTATTAATGCATTCTTCAAAATACTCATCAGGTATATGAATGACCAATTATTCATGTACGAAGGAACTGCAGATGCTGGTTTAAACTGAAGATAGACATAAAATGCTGGAGTAACTCAGCGGGATAGAAGGAATATTCTCCAGAGATGCTGCCTGTCCCGTTGAGTTACTCCAGCATTTTGTATCTACCTGTATCGTCCCTGTATCCTAGTTCTCAAGTTGGTAACAAAGGGCCAAAACAGAGAATGTTCCTTTCCCTCTCAGCTAGTCCTGGGCTGGTTGATACATTGCCGGGCCATACTTCCATGATGCTGTAATTGTAAGTTCATGTTAAGGGCCATTTTTTATGTAAGAATTGGATTCTGAGGTAGGTTGTAAGGGCAATGCTGCAATGCTTTGTTTTTAATGTATACTTCCTAACAGTGATAAGACCAGGGTGAAATAGCAGTTAGCACCTGATTTGAGCTGACACTAAAACCACACTAATTCCACCAGGAAGGCACCCTCGCCAACAGTCTGTCTGTCTTTTCATCTTAAAAAAAAATTTTTTTTAGTGTGTTTTAAAAGTTTGTGTTAATGTTCTCTGGTTTGTTTTATGTGAGGGGTGGGGGAGGGGGTCAGGAGACATTTTTTTTTTTCATTCTCTCACCTTGCTGGAGATGCAATTGTTTTCCGGATCGTATCTCCGGTCGCTCTGCGGCCTAACGTCATGCAGCCTTGCTCGAGACTGACTTTGAGCCCCACCACGGGGATGTGGACTTACCATCAGAGCTGATCCCTTGCCTAGGATCGACGCTCCAACTGTGGCCTGCGGATTTCACCATCGAGGAGCTCGCAGTCTCGGGTAGAGACTGATGTCGGGAAGCTCCAAATGATGCAAAAGGTTTCGACCAGCCCCGACCCGGGGTCCGATTGCCCAGAGTGGGGCAGCGGAAATTCCCCCCCGATGCAGTAGCTTGATCTCTCCGACGCGAGGGTCCAAACGCCGCTGGCTACGGGAGCCAAGATCGCCCCATCAACAGAAGGCTCGAGGCTACTGACCGCGGGAGAACAAAGAAGGGAAGAGATTGAACTTTTATTCGCCTTCCGTCACAGTGAGGAATGTGGAGGAGTCACTGTGGTGGATGTTTATGTTAAAATGTATTTTTTGTGTTTTGTTGCTTTTTCTTGGTATGACTATGGCAAATGAAATTCCTTGTATGTTGCAAAACATACGGCTAATAAAGTATGATTATGATTATGATACAAGGGGAACAAGAAGAAAAAAATAGCGTCTTTTGGAGTAGGAAGGAATTGCAAATGCAGGTTTAAACTGAAGATAGACACAAAAAGCTGGAGTAACACAGAGTAGACAGCATCTCTGGAGAAAAGGAACAGGTAATGCTTTGGCTCAAGACCCTTCTTCAGGAGGCTTGGATTATAATGTAATCGTGCCTGATATTTCCCAGTATCTGGCATCAAATTCATCAATCAGCTCCATACTCGCCGAGTCCAATCTATACCCATATGGAGAGAACATTACTTGGAATGAATAAATCATAAGAGTATATACAGTACACGACAATTAGTATACGAAGCTCGGGAACTGTTTATGTCCATTCTAAATGTTTAGTCACATGGTATTTTAGGATCGAGTATCGAGTTTAACAGTATGTTAGGCTTGATGCTTAGTACATATTTGGTTCAATTTAAGAGTGTTCCTCTCAACACTTTAACCATTTCTAGCAGATTAATGAAACCCAGGCATTATTACCACAATGCATGTATTCACTGACATTGAACAGACAGCAATGAGAACAGCTTTAGAATATAAGAGGATAAACATGATCTGAAAACTATGGCAGTAAAATGGGAACTCAATGCAGCGAAGTTGATGAAGTGATACATTTAGAAAGGTGCAAAGTGAGAAAGATACATACAATAAATATGGAGACATTGGTGATGTTGAGGAACAAATGGACTTGCAGTGTCCATGTATCTTTAAATGTAGCAGAACCAACCACTAATCTATCTGGAGCCGCTGAGTGCGACGGAAGTCGGGGCCGGGAGCCGTGAGTGAGGCCGGGGCCGGGAGCCGTTGAGTGCTGCCAGAGCTGGGGCCGGGAGTCGTGAGTGAGGTCGGATATCTCCGTCCCAAGATGCAGGTTGCTCCCAACCGGTAGCCAGAGGCAACGTTAGGCCACAGCAGCGGTAGGCCACGGCAGAGCTCCCTCCCGCCACCGGCCCCCGACAGGCTCCGTCTGAAGACACCCCCGCCCCCCGCCTGAAGCCGTCCCCCTCCCCCGGCTGCAGGACACTCCCCCCTCTCCCACCGGCCCCCGACAGCACCCGCCTGAAGCCATCCCCCTCCCACGGCTACAGGACGCTATCCCCCCCCACGCCTGAAGCCGTCCCCGTCCCCTGGCTACAGAACGCTCCCGCCATGCCTCTTCCCCGGCTACAGGATGCTCCCCCCTCACCTGCCTGAAGCCATCTCCCCCCACTGGCCCCTGACAGCCCCCGACAGCCCCCACCTGAAGTCGTCCCCCTCCCCTGGATGCAGGACACTCCCCCCACCTCCACCGGCCTCTGACAGCCCCCGCCTGAAGCCGTCCACATTCCCCGACTGCAAGATGCTCCCTCCCCCCTGGCCCCTTTCAGCCCCCTCCTGAAGCCGTCCCCCTCCCTTGCTGCAGGGCGCTCTCCCTCCCCCACCATCGGCTCCCACCTGAATCCGTCCCGTCTCCAGCTGCAGAATGCTCCATCCCCCACCGGTCCCCGCCTGAAGCTGTCCCCGTCCCCAGCTGCAGAATGCTCCCCACTGATCCCCACCTGAAGCCGGTGGGGAGCGGCAGTGGCAGTCCATCGCAGCGACAGCAGTAGGCCACGACAGCAGCAGCGGTACGTAGTGGCAGCGGTAGGCTACAGCAGTGCTCTCCCCCTCCCCACCGGCCCCCGCCTGAAGCCGGCCCCCTCTCCCAGCTGCAGAACGCAACAAGAGACGCAACAAGAAAGAATGGACTGATTAAATCTCATCGTTAACGTTTAAATTGTTGTTATATTTTAAGAGTTATTCACATTTTAAGCTTCACTTGCGCAATAATAACTGTGTGTTGTACGTCACAATGGGAACACAGTGGGCGGGAATGGCTGCGCCGCCGGAGAGCCGGTAAGAGTGGATCGGGGGGGGTTGAGGGGAGATGGAGTGAGTGCATGGGGAGGGATGGGCAAGGGGTGTAGTGGGGGGTGTGAGGGGAGGAGGGGGAATCAGGTGTGTCACAACGGGAACCCATCAGCTGCACCTGCGCAGTTGGGGGCTACGCTTGAGTGGTGGAATATTCCATTGGGGGACCAGCCTTCCCGTGTGACAATGGGACCCAACTGGTCCCATTTAGTCTAGTGCAATATAAAAGGCACATGCAAAATATTCCTTTCTTAGTGAAGGTGTAGAATGTAAGGACAGGTTGTCAGAGCTTGAACTGGATGCAATGATAGTTAGACCAGTTTGATGCAAACTATCATGGTTACCACATTACAGGAGGGATAAGATGAAATTGAAGGGAGCGGGGTAGGTTAATGAGGGTGTTGACACGACAGAAAATTGTAGTTATGAGGAAAGATAGGATTTACTGGAGTTATTTTATTTTAGAGTAACAAACAAAGAACAATGATTTATTTCTCAGTGAAGGGTTGGAGAGGGGTGGTGGGAGGACAGGAAAGGTACAAAAACCAGTGGACAGAGAATAAAGATTGGAGTGGAGCTGAGGATCTTTTATTTTCACCCACAGGAGTAGAGTTAGAGTGACTCCAGTCCCCATGGTATAAAACAGTGGTAGATGTAAAAAACCCTCATCACGGTCTGAAGAAGGGTCTCGTCCTGAAACGTCAACCATTCCTTCTCTCCGGAGATGCTGCCAATCCTGCTGAGTTACGCCAGCATTTTGTGTCTTTCTTCTATTTAAACAGCATCTGCAGTTCTTTCTTACACAGTTTTAACGTACACTTGGGTACTGTAATATATGTAACCTGCACGCCTAAAGACGATGTGTTTGGTGCTGGAATTAAGAAGGCAGCTCTATTTCAGCCAGCACAGCTAAAATAGGTTGTGTGTTGTAATTCCATGATCAATAGATATGCTCTGTTTTCCAGGCTCTGGGTTCAAATCCCATTCTAAATGCTTGCGCACTGCAAGAATCAAGAGTAAAGACTGTTTCGTGGTCATATGTATTGACAAGGGAACAATGAAATTCCTACTTGTGCAGCATAACAGGCTTGTAGCACAATTTACATAGATAATAAGGCCATAACACCATAAGACATTGGAGCAGAATAAGGCCATTCAGCCCATTGACTCTACTCCACCATTCAATCATGGCTGATCTATTTTTCCCCACTCAACCTAATACTCTTTCCTTCTCATTGTAACCTTAGTTGCCCTCCCTAATCATCCTATCAATCTGTGCTTTAAAAATAGCCAATGTCTTGGCCTCCACAGCCATCAGTGGCAATGAATCCCACAGATTTGCCACCCTATGGCTAAAGAAATTCATGTTCATTTCCATTCTCGAGGTACGTCCTTTTATTCTGAGGCTGTGCTCTTTGGTTCTAGACGCTCCCATTACTGGTAAAATACTTCCTATGTCCATCTCTATCAAGGCCTTTCATTATCTGGTACGTTCCAATGAGATTCCCCCTCACCCTTATAAACTCCAGAGAGAACAGGCCCAATGTCTTAAACATTCCTTATAAGTTAAACCTGTCATCTCCAAGATCATTCTCGTAAACCTTTTTTGGACCTTCTCCAAAGCCGGCAAAGCCTTAATATAATAAACAAAAGAATCAATAATTTAATAATCCCAATGTTAGTACAAAATAAAGCCTGAAGTACTTAGTGCAACCCAAGACAGGCCATCGGTTTGTGTTGTTAATGTTCAAGAGTTTGATGTTTATCAGGAAGAAGCTATTCTTGAACCTGGTGGTCACAGTTTTTAGACTCATATATTTTCTTCCCAATGGTAGGAGTGAAATGAGAGGATGGGCAGGATTGTATGGGGGGAGCTCAGTACCCATGATGGATCAGGTGGAGTCTGCCTCTTTTTGTAATCTCTGGTGTTCCTGGGTGTTCGAGTTGGTGAACAGGGCCATGATGCAACCAATCATTATGCGCTCTACCTTAACTTAATCTGTACGTAAGCTGTGATAACAGTACTGGTGGAATTATAAGTGGAGGAAGGAACTGCAGATGCTGGTTTAAACCAAAGAATGACACAAGGGTCTCAACCCGAAACATCACCCATTCCTTCTCTCCAGCTTTTTGTGTCTATCTGGTGGAATTATACATTGTTTGTAGCTTTTAAACTACATCCATGGATGTACAAGAGTGCACAGTAATCAATTTGATCGAAAGTAGGGGAGTTTGCTTGGTGTCTGGGGCAATATGTAGCGCAAGCAAACCTGAAACAACTGATATGTTCCTTCAATTCATCGCTTTGGGTGGAATTTGTTGTGCAGAGACATGCTGTAGCAATGTTACAACATTTTGAGATTTAAAAAATAAAGTCTGCAATTTATCCCATCAGATAAAGCATAAAAAGAAGTTTAATTTGACACTTAATTCACTTTCATATCTTCAGTATTAAAAAAGTTATGGCCATTATCATACTCAGAAATTAGCATCTAGTTCCCTATTGCTTTTCCATTGACTTAACACAAAAGCTGTGATCGAGGACAGTTAAAAGCCCATAACTTTCTTAACAATTATGGTAACTGAAAGAAATTTTCAGGTATTATAGATTGAAGCATTCTGAAACAAATATGAAACAATCTTACTTCGAAGACATGAAAGTAAAGCATATAATTAGTTAGTTACCTAATTGTAGCTAATTACAAAATTCAATTACTAGATCTAAACATCTATCAATTTCTTAAGAATAGATTAACATTTTTAAATAGCCTAAGTGTCCAAATAACATTCACACAATAATTCACAATATAACATAATTTTTAAATCTAATTTTCATGAATTTACAGGCCAAATGGAAGGAATTGAATGTTTAATACCTGTAAATTAATGGGGATTTAATTCATCTTGCGAGTGAGAATTTCTGGAACGCGATCTTTTGGAACGTTCATTTGCGGTGAATTTAACCCCGTATTGGCATGAAAAATACTGCCGTTAATTCGGGGAATAAAATCACCGTGTCGCATGAAAAAATGTGAATTAAAGGCTTCTTAAGAAGCACTTTTATACATTTAAAGAAAGCACTTTCGTTTACCTGTCCATTGTGTGAAATCCGTCCCCGTTATTGGCGTTGACGCTTCAGGAGCTGCTTTTAAAATTACTGTAGCGCTGACATTGACGATTTAATAAAAAAAAAAAAATCACAAAACGCCGGTAGGAACGATTTTGTCAGCGAAGTTTTGTACTCCAACAAAATATTTCCAGGACAAGGGAGGATAAACCGCGTTTTAACCCCGCCCCCCCCTTAAAGGCGCCAAAATCGCGCACACGGCCAGTGGCAGAATTACAGCGCGACTGAAGGTAAGTTTTGTAACATACCTACATGCTGTCCATGTTCTTTACATTGGAACCTGGTCTTAGCTTCAACATTTTGTCTTTGGCTGTAAAGCTCTCTGGGATATCCCAAATTGTCAAGGAAGTTATTTTTTCGTCCTTACTAGTTGGAATTGTGATCTAAACACGGCACATTGGGTACAACTGTCTACGGTGTTACTCTGTCCATGTTGAGTGCATGCAAAGTGGTCATCCAATCGATGCCACCACATAGTGGAGTGGTTTGGAGGAAGTACTAATGAATGTTGCTTAGCCTGGAGAGATTGTTTGAATCCTTGGATGGTGTGAAGGGAAGATGTAAAACAGCAGCATGATCTGTAAAAGGGCCATCTCCTGTAGTCATGATACAATGCCGTAAGAAGGAATACAGTTGGTGGGGATGGAAGAGCAGACAGGGATGCTCTGAAGGAAATGGACCCTTTGAAATGCTGAAATGAGAGGAGAGAGGAAGATGGGGCTGATGGAGGAATCTTGTTGAAGCTGGTAGTAACTATGATCCTGTGGGGTGGAATGTGAGGACCAGCATTCTCTCACAAATGACAGAACCCTAGGCAGCATCTCATCTATTTCCTGCACCACTGCTCATATCACCTCTCCTGCTGGACAGGACAGTGACAGAGTTCTCCTGTTTCTTAAGTTCGGACTGTGTTGCTGGGGATGTTGGCTTGTGAGACGTTACAGCGAGGGTGGTGAATCGGTGGAATTCATTGCCAATGAAGGCTGTGGAGGCCAAGTCAATGGATATTTTTAAGGCAGAGATAGATGGATTCTTGATTAGGGTAGGTGTCAGAAGTTATGGGGAGAAGGCAGGAGAATGGGGTTAGGAGGGAGAGATATATCTCTATCTCTATAGAGGGACTCCATAGAGGGACTCAATCTCTATAGAGGGACTCAAATATAGAAAGATAGTAGAAAATGTGGGAGGCAGGAGGCAGAGAAGGGAAGCACTCGGACCCAAAATGTAGGGGAGAAAGAAGAAAAAGATAATAAACAGAGAATAAGTGGTGGTGGGTTTCTTAAATGTGTATATTTTAATGCTAGGAGCATTGTAAGAAAGGTGGATGAGCTTAGAGTCTGGATTGACACCTGGAAGTATGATGTTGTGGCGATCAGTGAAACATGGTTGCAGGAGGACTGTGATTGGAAACTAAATATTCCAGGATTTCATTGCTTCAGGGGTGATAGAATTGGAGGGGCAAGAGGTCGGGGTGTTGCATTGCTTGTCAAGGAAGATATTACAGCAGTGCTTTGGCAGGATAGATTAGAGGGCTCGTCTAGGGAGGCTATTTGGGTGGAGCTGAGAAATGGGAAAGGTGTAGCAACACTTATAGGGGTGTATTATAGACCGCCAAATGGGGAGCGAGAATTGGAAGAGCAAATATGTAAGGAGATAGCAGATATTAGTAGTAAGCACAAGGTAGTGATTGTGGGAGATTTCAATTTTCCACACATAGACTGGGAAACACATTCTGTAAAAGGGCTGGATGGTTTGGAGTTTGTAAAATGTGTGCAGGATAGTTTTTTGCAGCAATACATAGAGGTACCTACTAGAGAAGGGGCAGTGCTGGACCTCCTGTTAGGAAATGAGACAGGGCAGGTGGCGGAGGTAAGCGTTGGGGAGCACTTCGGGTCCAGTGATCACAATACCATTAGTTTCAATATAATTATGGAGAGGAGTCAGAACTGGACCTAGGGTTGAGATTTTTGATTGGAGAAAGGCTAACTTTGAGGGGATGCGAAAGGATTTAAAAGGAGTGAATTGGGACATGTTGTTTTATGGGAAGGATGTAGAAGAGAAATGAAGGACATTTAAGGGTGAAATTTTAAGAGTACAGAATCTTTATGTCCCTGTTCGGTTGAAAGGAAATAGTAAAAATTGGAAAGAGCCATGGTTTTCAAGGGAAATTGGACACATGGTTCGGAAAAATAGAGAGATCTACAATAATTATAGGCAGCATGGAGTAAATGAGATGCTTGAGGAGTATTAAGAATGTAAAAAGAATATTAAGAAAGAAATTAGAAAAGCTAAAAGAAGATATGAGGTTGCTTTGGCAAGTAAGGTGAAAGTAAATCCAAAGGGTTTCTACAGCTATATTAATAGCAAAAGGATAACAAGGAATAAAATTGGTCCATTAGAGAGTCAGAGTGGACAGCTATCTGCAGAGCCAAAAGAGATGGGGGAGATATTGAACAATTTATTTTCTTCGGTATTCACCAAGGAGAAGGATATGGAATTATGTGAGGTAAGGGAAACATGCAGAGTAGCAATGGAAACTATGAGATTCAAAGAAGAGGAGGTGCGGACACTTTTGAAAAATATGAAAACGGATATTCTCCAGGTCCTGACAGGATAGTCTCGAGGACATTGAGGGAAGTTAGTGTAGAAATAGCAGGGACTATGACAGAAATATTTCAAATGTCATTAGAAACGGGAATAGTGCCGGAGGATTGGCGTACTGCGCATGTTGTTCCGTTGTTTAAAAAGGGTTCTAAGAGTAAACCTAGCAATTATAGACCTGTTAGTTTGACGTGAGTTGTGGGCAAATTAATGGAAAGGATACTTAGAGATAATATATATAAGCATCTGGATCAGCAGGGTCTGATTAGGAACAGTCAACATGGATTTGTGCCTGGAAGGTCATGTTCGACTAATCTTCTAGAATTTTTTCGAAGAGGTTACTAGGGAAATTGATGAGGGTAAAGCAATGGATGTTCTCTATATGGACTTCAGTAAGGCCTTTGACAAGGTTCCTCATGGAAGTTTGGTTAAGAAGATTAAATTGTTGGGTATTAATGGTGGAGTAGCAAGATGGATTCAACAGTGGCTGAACGGGAGATGCCAGAGAGTAATGGTGGATGGCTGTTTGTCAGGTTGGAGGCCGGTGACTAGTGGGGTGCCTCAGGGGTCTGTGTTGGGTCCACTGTTGTTTGTCATGTACATCAATGATCTGGATGATGGTATGGAAAATTGGATTAGTAAGTATGCAGATGATACTAAGATAGGTGGTGTGGTGGATAATGAAGTAGATTTTCAAAGTCTACAGAGAGATTTAGACCATTTGGAAGAGTGGGCTGAAAGATGGCAGATGGAGTTTAATGCTGATAAATGTGAGGTACTACATCTCGGCAGGACAAATCAAAATAGGATGTACATGGTAAATGGTAGAGAATTGAGGAATGCAGTTGAACAGAGGGATCTAGGAATAACTGTACATAGTTCCCTGAAGGTGGAATCTCATGTAGATAGGGTGGTAAAGAAAGCTTTTGGTGTGCTGGCCTTTATAAATCAGAGCATTAAATATAGAAGTTGGGATGTAATGTTAAAATTGTACAAGGCATTGGTGGGGCCAATTCTGGAGTATGGAGTACAATTTTGGTCACCTAATTATAGGAAGGATGTCAACAAAATAGAGAGAGTACAGAGGAGATTTACTAGAATGTTGCCTGGGTTTCAGCAACTAAGTTACAGAGAAAGGTTGAACAAGTTAGGTCTTTATTCTTTGGAGCGCAGAAGGTTAAGAGGGGACTTGATAGAGGTCTTTAAAATTATGAGCGAGTTAGACAGAGTTGACGTGGATAAGCTTTTTCCATTAAGAGTAGGGAAGATTCAAAGAAGGGGACATGACTTGAGAATTAAGGGACGGAAGTTTAGGGGTAACATTAGGGGGAACTTCTTTACTCAGAGAGTGGTAGCTGTGTGGAATGAGCTTCCAGTGGAAGTGTTGGAGGCAGGTTCGATTTTATCCTTTAAAAATAGATTGGATGGGTATATGGACGGGAAAGGAATGGAGGGTTATGGTCTGAGTGCAGGTAGATGGGACTAGGGGGAAGTATTTATTTTTAAAAAAAAGAATAATAATAATAATAATAATAAAAATGTTCGGCACGGACTTGAAGGGCCGAGATGGCCTGTTTCCGTGCTGTAATGGTTATATGGTTATATGGTTATATAGATCAGCTATGATTGAATGGCAGAGTAGATGATGGGCCTAATGGCCTAATTTTGCTCCTATCACATGAATTTATGAATTTATGAGATTGACCACTTCAAGAATGTTCTCAAAGCCTTCTTGAAAATGTAACATCCTTATTGACTCATAGGAATTGCTGAGCCACTCTGTTCAAAATGGAAAAAGGGCAGCTGAAAGGTTCTTGAACAATAGGGAAACCTAGAAACCATTCACAAACTATAGAAGGAGCATGTTGGAACAGCCCATCTGATAAAGTACCGTTAAAACACTTGCAGCAGAGTCATTAGGTTCCGCTCAGAACCATTCATCTATCTGAAAACCCCCCTAACCAAGAGTGGAAACAAATCATTCCTTACCCTCTGAGAATCTATTTGTCATCATCAGCATATAATTTACCTCTATTCCCCAACCACCTTTTTGAAGGTATTAAAGTAGAACATAGAACAGTACAGCACAGGAATGGGCCCTTCAGCCCACATGTTGTCCCGAACATGATGCCAAGTTCAACTGATATCACCTGCCTCTATATGATCCTTTTTTTTTAGTTTAGTTTACTTTAGATATACAGCACGGAAACAGGCCCTTTGGCCCATCGGGTCTGTGCCGACCAGCGATCCCTGAATATTAACACTATCCTACTCCCACTAGGGACATTTTTTTACATTTACCAGGCCATTTAACCTCCAAACCTGTACTTCTTTGGAGTGTGGGAGGAAACTGAAGATCTCGGAGAAAATCCACGCCGGTCACGGGGAGAACGTACAAACTCCGTACAGACAGCGCCCGTAGTCGGGATTGAACCTGGTTCTCCTGGTGCTACATTCGCTGTAAGGCAGCAACTCTACCGCTGCACCACCGTGACCGCCCTAACTATCTCAAAACCTAGAGATATCTCTCTATTCCTACACTTCCATGTTCGTATCTAAAAACCTCTTTAATGTCACTATTGTTTGTATCTTCCTCCACCACCACCCCCGGAAATGCATTCCAGGCCCCCACTATTCTCTGCGTTAAAAATTGGCCCTGCACATTTCCATTAAACTTTCACTCTCTCATCTTATAATTATGCCCTCAAGTATTGGACATTTCCACCCTGGGAAAACGTTTCTGATTGTTTACTCTATCTATGTATTATCCTTGTTGCTGGATTTAATTCCACAGATGTCATTTGGCTATTAAAACTACACTTCAAGGTGATAGATGAGAGCAAGATAGAGAAGTTAAGCCGGCAACTGACTGATGAGGAATATCATAGCCAACCAAGCTTGATTCCTAACGTAACTTTCAAATATTTGCAGCTCATTGGGTCTTGTTAGAATCAGCAAAGCCTGAGCAATATCCCCCTTGTTAATGCAAGGTGGTGGAGTACAATATCAATGCTTGCACTGCCACCATTATTACAAATATTGATTGCAATTTGGTTTCCCACATAGTTCCATTGACCTAGAGTGAAATTAATCGAGGATTAGCCAAATCCCAAGGTAAGGAAAGTCCACAATGCACTCGCTTAATGTGGGGCAAGTTAAAGGATATTGAAAAAAGACACAAAATGCTGGAGTAACTCAGCGGGCGGGACAGGCAGCATCTCTGGAGGGAAGGATTGGGTGATGTTTCGGGTCGAGACCCTTCTTCAGACTGAGTCAGGCGAAGGGGAGATAAGAGATATAGAAGGGAAATGTGAAAACGACAGATCAAAACAGACGATGATTAAGGAAATGTAGAATGGTTCATTGTTAGCTGAGGGGAAGAGGCATACGATCAAGCAAATATCTGTAAAATTAATCAGGAGGACAGGGAAACTAGTTGGAGAAGGAGGGTGGGGGAGGGACGGAGAGAAAAGGAAAGCAAGTGTTACTTGAAGTTAGAGAAATCAATTTTCATACCACTGGGTTGTAAGCTGCCCAAGCGAAGTATGAGATGCTGCCACTGCTTCAAGGACATAGAGTTTGGCTGTCAATTGTGCTGCCACCAAAACCACAATGCCAACATGGTAACAGCAAAAATATTTTGCAGTCTGTTTGCCTTTGTTAAATCCCTTAAAATATTTGTGTATTCTCGAGGCTGACCCTGTTATCAATCTCTGTAAGCTTGAGCTCTTCCAAGATTTCACGTCAAGCCACTAAACATTTCAAAGGAGGGAAAAAGGTTTTTAAACGTTCAGTGAAGTTGTGTCCATTGAGGCCAGGTGGCTCTTAGTTTCAATGTTACTATCTCATATTTTCATTGTAAATGCAGCAGAGCATACAAAATCATTTGGTTCGGGATAAATCATGTACCTGTATTTGTAGTCGTTAAATCGCCTTTGTTGAGCTTTCAGTTTGGAAAGCAATGTTTTCAAGATCTTTATGAATATATAGAAATTCAACTGCCAGAAAGAATAAAAGGGAAGAACAATCAAAATGCAATTGATGCTTACACTTACATTTTCAACATAATGTGTAGAAATGAGGTCACTATTAAAAAATAAGATGAATGACCGACGACATTCTCCTTTTGCTGAAGTTGTTGGAAGGAGGAATGTTGAGGAGTGTTTAGGAATGTTGGTCAAGGTACAGGGTAAATTTGCTGCTACTTGAGAAGTGAAATGGAATATTCATGTTCATCTGAAGCATTGTCAACCAAATGTAATATCTTACTTGAAAGAAGGCATGTTGCAGGATCACTCTTCATTAACTGGAGGGTTATGCCTGGTGCTCAAGGCCACAGGGTTTGTTTTGAGCACTGGTAATCCCTCGTAAACCAAGGCAGCCTAGTCTGAAGAAGGGTCTCGATCCGAAACATCACCTATTCCTTTTCTCCAGAGATGCTGTCTGACCCGCTGAGTTACTCCAGTTTTTTGTGTCTATCTGCAGCCTTACGGAAATATGTTGTTTTATTGTCTTTTACAATTCCAGTGTTTAGTTTAGTTTAGAGATACAGCAAGGCCCACCGAGTCTGCACTGACCAGCGATCCCCACACACTAACACTATCCTACACACACGAGGGACAATTTATATCTATAGGACCTACAAACCCTTTGGAGAGTGGGAAGATCTCAGAGAAAACCCATGCGGTCATGGGGAGAATGTGCAAACCCCATGGAGACAGCACCGGTAGTCGGGATTGAACCCGGGTCTCTGGCACTGAAAGCGCTGTAAGACAACAACTCTACCGTTGCACCACCATGCCGCCCGTCTCCAGTGTCTCTGATTCTAATACCCATCTATTAATGTAGGCAAACTTGAGCTTATCCAGAGTTTTGCTGCTGATGTCCTTCACTCCTTCTGCATTTAGCTGTCTGGGTCACAAGCTTTCTAATGTTCTCTCACCATCCCTTTTCCTTTCTACCTCCTATCAGTTACTCAATAGAAATTACTCTTCAGCTAACCTTTTGTCTCAGTACCTGAATCAGATACATTTTATTTGATAAGATTACATGGAGCATTTCTTGATGTTTTACAAAATCACAGGTACTCAATTAAGAGAACATAATTTATCAATTAAAACTTATTCACCCAGGATTTATCAGGAGAATGAAACCTGTTACTGCGGAAATATGTGGTGTGGGAGGGAGCAATTCATCCTGAATCATTAATGCTATACATATAAGTTCATTAGTTCATGTGATAGGAGCAGAATTAGGCCATTCGACCGATCAAGTCTACTCCGACAATCAATCATGGCTGATCTATCTCCCTCTCAACCCCTTCTTCCCAAAGGCCTTACACACGTACTAACCAAGAACCGGTCAATCTCTGCCTTAAAATATCCAATGACGTGGCCTCCACAGCCTTCAGTGGCAATGAATTCCACAGATTCACCACCCTCTCATTGAAGAGATTCATCCTAATCTCCATCCTAAACGAACTTCCTTTAATTCTCAGGCTCTAACCTCTGGTCGTAGACTCTCCCACTAGTGGAAACATCCTCTCCACATCCACTCTATCCAGGCCTTTCACTATTCAGTAAATTTCAATGAGGTCTCCCTTCATCCTTCTAAACTCCAGCGAGTAGAGGCCTAGTGCTGTCAAACGCTCATCATAAGTTAACCCACTCATTCCTGGTATAATTCTCGTAAACCTCCTCTGGACCCTCTCCAGCGCCAGCACATCCTTCCTCAGATATGCATGACAATCAGCCCTCTGTTGTATTCTGCATATTTGGATCCATTGACCAGTGGAAACTCACAAGAGCAGGTGAATGCAACCAAGGTGAGACAACAAGCTGCATGTCCAGGAAAGTCAACATTACCCTCCCAAGTGCCTTGTAATGTATGTACTAGTTTGGTAATATTATTCACATATGAGTAGCATGTAATTACACTGTTAGCAACAGGTTACTGTTACATTTGGCCCAGTTAAATGGATTGTAGAGCATCAATGTGGAGGAAGGCATTGCAGATGCTGGTTTACACTGAAGATTGACACAAAATTGCTGGAGCAACTCAGCGGGACAGGCAGCATCTCTGGAGAGAAGGAATGGATGACGTTCTCGGGTCAAGACCCTTCTTGTTTCTCTAACAACAGAACCAAAATATACAGATCTGTAGCACGATTGGTGAAGTAGCTGTGACTGTGAACACATGAGGTTGTCCATCCATCACAATATGAAAATTCATGATGAACGACTATTGACCCACTTCCAAAATATTTTAATCACAAATATGTCAACAAGTTGCCATACTTACTATAATTGCAAATATCACTGGTCCCCTAATGATCCACCAGATGCTCATGTTGCGATTTCTAACCCAGCACCTAACACATGAAAATATAGTCAGCATTTTTAAGAATTACATCGACATTTTTGAAAAAAACATCATTGCATTATTGCTGTTAAATGATTCTGTTTACTTCATGTAATCACTGATTGTGAAATGGGTCATTAGGTTTGACACTGTGATCATTCTTGCTCAGTGTATAAATCATGAGAGGAATAGATCGGGTAGATGTGGAGTCTCTTGCCCAGAGACATTAGCCAGGGAGTCAAACATAATGTATCTTCCATTTCCCATTATGGTCATAGTACATCTAAATGCATCTATTTTAGCAGAGTTACCCTCCTGTTAAAGGTTAAATTAATTTTTTCAAATGTCAAAAACCAGGAAACAACTTTCTTGCAAGGGTGTTTACGAGCATTAACAGTTATTGCCATTGCAGTTATTCACCCAGCTGCTCTCAACCCTGCAATCTTGTTCACCGAGATAGACAATGACACCTCTACATATATACTCTCTTCCAACTCTATGACTCTAAGTCATTCATCAATTTGACCTGGAAATACTATATATTACCGGTCCTTTATCATCACTGGGTCTAAATTTTGTAATTCATAGAGTCATAGAGTTCTAGAATGATACAGCATGGAAACAGTCCCTTCGGCCCAATTTACCCACTCGGGCCAACATGTCCCAGCTACATTAATCCCGCCTTCCCGCATTTATCCCATATCTCACCAAACCTGTCCTATCCATGTACTTGTCTAACTGTTTCTTAAACACCTTAAAACATCTCTTCCCAAACATCATTGTGGGAATTGTTTTACCAGAAGGACTACAGTGGTTTAATAAGGCAGCTCAACATTCTCATCTCAAGCGCAATTAAAGTCAGGCACTACTTGCTCATGTTGCCCAGGACCTGAAAATGAATTAAAAATTAACTGCTCTCTTTATTGTATTTATGTTTCTTAATATGAAGAATATTAATGGCTAAAAGTAATTGTGTAAATCAGTAGAAAGATTGAAAAGGGTAAAAGTTAATACTTTGTAATTCAGATATTATTGAATGATAAGCCAGATTTCTCAGTTAAAAGACCCTAAAAGGGAAAAAAATTAGAGGAATTGAGGATATGCTGAAGATTCATAAATACGTGATAAAAGCAGAATTAGGTTAATTGGCCCATAATCTACTCCACCATTCAATCATGGCTGATCTATATTTCTCTCTTAATCCCATTCTCCTGCCTTCTCCATATAACCCCTGACACCTGTACTAATCAAAAATCTATCTACCTTTGCCTTAAAAATATCAAATGACTTGGCCCCCACAGCCTTCCACAGATTCACCACCCTCTGATTAAAGAAATTCCTCCTCATCTCCTTCCTAACGGAACGTCCTTTTATTCTGAGGCTCTTGCCTCTGGACTTAGACTCCCCCACTAGTGGAAACATCCTCTCCACATCCACTCATCCCAGGAGGAGGATGAAGGACTGTGAAAATAATGAGACAACTGTGTGATGTATTTTGGTCCCGATACAATGAGAAAGTGAGATGAGGGAATTGTTGTGACACAAATCATTACTTTTTGGATGTATCTGTGGACTTGAAATAAATGTTAGCTAGAACAGGACTGAAAACTGCAGTAAACCTTGACTTGAGGATAACGTAGGATTTCAAATGAGAATAATATTTATGAAGTAATGGAGGCAGCAAAGGAGAAAATGACATGGGGTGAAGGAGAACTCATCAAGTATAATGAGCTTTCTCTTGAATACTGTCCAGGAATGTGATGTTAGAAAGCTCGAGTCTCTTTCAAAGGCTTATAATATTAATGTAATCCAGCTATTAATTATTTTTCTGGAAGTTCTTACCATTCATTTTCATAGATAATCTTTGAAATTGTCCAAGGTATGACAAACAATAGTGGGAACACTGAAAGACAAAAAAATATATACAGTATGTTTGCTTCACACCAGGGTTACTTATCGAGTTACATTAAGACCATTTCGTCCAGATATGGAGATTCAGCTGGATAGCAACAGAAGCCAAAGTTGATTATTTTGTGCAGCAGATAGGTCACGGTTTGTGTAGGACTGTAGAGCTAAAGCGAAAGCCTTCTGATGCTTACGTCGATGTGGTGGGAGAGCAGAAACCCCTCACATATTGTCACTTACCAGGTTGTCACGTGAACCTAAGGGTAAGTGGGGTAGCCTCTCACCACACGTTTGCAAGCTTGTACTGCCCCACCATGAACAAGCTACAGACAGACACTCATGGGCAAGCATAGATTCATAACGCTCCATACACCACAGAGGGCAACTCGCACAATTAACATGAAGAGAGAATATGTTGGAAAACCTGGCAGGTCAGGCAGCATCTGTGGAGAGAGGAACAGTTAACCTTTTAATTTTAGTTTTAGTTTTAGTTTTAGAGATACAGAGCGGAAACAGGCCCTTCGGCCCACCGGGTCTGCACCAACCAGCGATCCCCGCACATTAACACTATCCTACATACACTGGGGACAACATACACCCAGCCAATTAACTTACAATCCTGTATGCCTTTGGAGTATGGGAGGAAACCAAAGATTTTGGAGAAAACCCATGCAGTCACGGGGAGAACGTACAAACTCCGTACAAACAGCACCCATAGTCGGTATCAAACCTGGGTCTCTGGCACTGCAAGCACTGTAAGGCAGCAACTCTACCACTGTGCTACCGCGCTGACCTTTTGGGTCTGTAATGCTTCAGCAGAATTGAGGAAGAGAGGTGCAACTTAATCTGCAGTCAGAGAAAGGTGCGGAAGGGATGTGTGGTACAAAGGCAATGTCTTTGATAGGATTAATCAAATGGCCTAATGGGGGTAGTTACTAGCACAATATGCTTCTTGAGTTGTGCAATGATAAGGTGGGAGCTGTCCAGCAGGCCAGATTTGTATGAGTAGGATAAGAAAAATGAAATATGAAAAATGCTGAAAAATAAGCAAGATTAGGAAAAGAGGAGGTGCAACGAGACCTGGGTGTGCTTGTACATCAGTCACTGAAAGTAAGCATAAAAGGTACAGCAGGCAGTGAAGAAAGCTAATGTCATGTTGGCCTTCATTGCGAGAGGAACTGAGTATAGGAGCAAGGAGGTCCTATTGCAGCTGTACAGGGCCCTGGTGAGACTGCACCTGGAGTATTGTGTGCAATTTTGGTCTCCTAATTTGAGGAAGGACATTATGCTATTGGGGGAGTGCAGCGTAGGTTCACCAGGTTAATTCCCGGGATGGCGGGACTGACATATGATGAAAGAATGGGTCGACTGTGCTTGTATTTACTGGAATTTAGAAGGGTGAGAGGGGATCTTATAGAAACATATAAAATTCTTCAAGGATTGGACAGGCCAGATGCTGGAAAAATGTTCCCGATGTTGGGGGAGTACAGAACCAGGGGCCATTTAGGACTGAGATGAGGGGAAAAAAAATCACCCAGATAGTTGTGAATCTGTGGAATTCTCTGCCACAGAAGGCTGTGGAGGCCAATTCACTGGATGTTTTCAAGAGAGAGTTAAGGACCTGTCCCACTTTTCGGCGACTGCCGGCATCATTGATTGACGTATCAGGTCACCAAAAAATATGCGGCTTGATGACGTATGATGCGCAGTGGTTTTTTCAAGTGTCGCAACTTTTTTTTTGTCGCCGCTGGATTTTGAAATGTTCAAAATCTTTTGGCGACCCTGATACATCAGTCAATGACGCCGGCATTCGCCGAAAAAAATCGCCAAGTGGGACAGGCCCTTTAGATTTAGCTCCTAGGGTTAACGGAATCAAGGGATATGGGGAAAAACCAGGAATGATGTACTGATTTTAGATGACCAGCCATCAGCTGGCTTGAGGGGCCGAATGGTCTACTCCTGCACCTATTTTTCTATGTTTCTATGTTTCTATGTCAGGAAGTATCTGTGGAAAGAAAAATAATTAACGGCTGAGATGAGGGACCATTCGTTGAATTTGAGAACGAGAGAAATAAAGCAGTCGAGATCACAGCAAAATGTGGTGAGACCACAGACATTTCTCTGATGGAGTGTAGATGGTGGATGTGATAAGAATGAGTTCCTCTCGCTGTGCAATTTGTTACTGATGTGCTTTGACAAACTGCTGCTCACTCAATAACCAGACTATATATAGAGAGGAGAAGGATGGCAGGACAGAAATGATTCTTATATGGACAGGAAGCAAGATCACATTATCTAAAGTTAAATAATTCATTATTATGCCAGGACGGCTGCAGCAGCCCTGACAGAAGATGAAATGCTGCTTCCTGAAATGCTGCTTTGGGTCTTGTTGTAACAGTGCAGAAGGCCACAAAGAGATCAAAGAGGAGGGAGATGATGAACTAAAGTTTTAGGCAACCAGAAGCCCTGTGTTATTCCTTATTATTTATTTTGATTTTCACACAATTGACAGACACTTCCCTTGTACACCACAGAATGTTCTGGAGGCTGTCTGCTCAGTCAAGATGCTTGCTGCCACCATGGTTTTGCTTTCAATTCTTAATTTATTACCACGTTGCCTTGTGTCTCTCTGTAATGGTTGTGCTTGGTGTGTGGCATTACATTCACTTACTAGGCAGGGGTAGTGTGTGGTTCTGAGTCTCTGCTCTTGCATCAAGCAGATCTCTGCTTAGGGCAATGATGAATGAAATTTTAGTTGTCCTCTATCTCTACAGTAGCTTCCTCCAGCAGCTATTATATCTACAATAGCCTGTTCCAGCAGCTATTGTATTTACAGTAGCCTGTTCCAGTAGCCAATCTATCTCTGCAGTAGCCTGTTCCAGCAGCACCTGCTTGGAACCTTAATGCCCCTTGTACTGAAATGCTCACTAGAACCCAATTGGGCAGTGGATTCCTACGTCTGTATTCTCATTAACTCGTTTTGCACATGGTAAGACAGTCCAAACAATGCATCAAGCATTTCATTATGCATCTGTGTTCAGTTATGGCGCCAGATCATAGAAGGGTGATGCAGTGGCGCAGTGGTGCAGTGGAGCAGTGGCGCAGTGGAGCAGTGGAGCAGTGGTGCAGTGGTACAGTGGTGCAGTGGAGCAGTGGAGCAGTGGTGCAGTGGTGCAGTGGAGCAGTGGTGCAGTGGTACAGTGGTGCAGTGGTGCAGTGGAGCAGTGGTGCAGTGGCGCAGTGGTGCAGTGGCACAGTGGAGCAGTGGCGCAGTGGTGCAGTGGTACAGTGGTACAGTGGTACAGTGGTGCAGTGGAGCAGTGGAGCAGTGGAGCAGTGGTGCAGTGGTGCAGTGGAGCAGTGGTGCAGTGGTACAGTGGTGCAGTGGTGCAGTGGAGCAGTGGTGCAGTGGTGCAGTGGAGCAGTGGTACAGTGGTGCAGTGGTACAGTGGTGCAGTGGCGCAGTGGAGCAGTGGTACAGTGGAGCAGTGGTACAGTGGTGCAGTGGTGCAGTGGAGCAGTGGTACAGTGGTGCAGTGGTGCAGTGGAGCAGTGGCGCAGTGGTGCAGTGGAGCAGTGGTGCAGTGGTGCAGTGGTACAGTGGAGCAGTGGTACAGCTAGTAGAGCCGCTGCCTCACAGTGCCAGACCCCTGTGATCTGTCCTGATTTTGGCTGCTGTCTCTCCAGAGTTCCCAAATTCTCCCTGTGACCGTTTGGATTTTCTGCAGATGCTCCACTTTCCTCCCACATTCCAAAGACTTGGTAGGTTAATTAGCCGCTGTTAGTTGCTCGTGGATGTTGTTTATGTAAATGGTAGAATCTAGGGGTTTATGTGAATGTAGGGAAATAAAAAATGGTATTGGTGTAAATGGGTGCCCAATGACCTGCATCAGCCAGAAGGTGATGTATCTGTGGAATTCATTGCCACAGACGGCTGTGGAGGCCAATAGACACGTTTAAGGCGGAGACTGACAGATTCTTGATTGGTAGGGTGTCAGTGGTTATGGGGAGAAGGCAGGAGAATGGGGTTGGGAGGGAAAGATAGATCTGTCATGAATGAATGGTGGAGTAGACTTGAGGGCCTGTAGTCTAATTCCAGCTCACCAGCACAAACAAGACCCTTTATCTGCAATGAACTCCCATGGCTAGGCTGTTCAAACTTATGCCTCCCAGAATTTGAGTTAGTGCTTAGTGATATCAGGTGTGTCGATGTAGTGTCAATCTCCACCTCTCTGTGTAGAACAGAATGGGATTGTGTGTGTGAGAGTATGCATCAGTATTTAGAGACCAGAGAGTTTTGTATTCATGAATCTGCATAGAGTATTGTGTTGTATGCTTGTGAGACAGGTGCCTGTGTGATAACTGCGCTCAGAATAGTGGGGGGTTTGTGCTGGCTGTGTTGAAGGCAGCATGTCAACTACAATCCAAATGTTAATGTTTCTTGCCAGGCTGGGAAATCTCTGGTGGCAATACCGCCAGCTGTGTGCAGCAGGGAACATCAGCCGCCACCTTCAGTCACCATGTCAGCTGTGGGTGGGCTCCAGGTGTTACTGCTACAAGAACCTCTCTCCTCCTCTCAACCTCATTCACAGGATTATGTTATTACCAGAGAAATTAAGATTGAGGCAGTATAGTAAAGATGAGAAAAGTGAAGGCTTCATATAGAATAAATGCAATTGGGAAACAGGCAAATGCGCAAAACCGCTTTAGCTTACATTGCTACACCCAATAGTAAGTGTCAAATTCACAATGTTTAAGAGCCTTCTCATGCAATCAAAACAAAACCAGGCCAGATTTCAGTCTGACAAGAACCAGATCTGAGTCACTGTCTACTCCGGCACTAAATCAGGAAAGAGCTCCACGTATATAGGCCTGGACAAATAATTTTCTGTGGGGATGGTGGGAATATCAAGAAAAGACACAGAGTAACTCAGTGGGTCAGGCAGCATCTCTGGGGAACATGAATAGGTGATGTTTTGGGTTTGAACCCTTCTTCAGTCTGATTATAATTGGGGGCAGTGGGGTGGGGGTGGGGGTGGGTGGGGGGGTGAGGGGGGAGTGGGGGGAGAAAGCTGGAAGAGAGGTGGGTAAGGACAATGTTTTGCAAGTGATAGGTGGATACAGGTGAGAGGGGTTTTTGAATGGCAAATGGTTGGACAAAGGCTAGAGATGAAAAGATAAAAAGCATTTGATAAAGAGAGAGTTTAGTTTATTTTCTTTTTGCAATACAGCACGGAAACAGGCCCTTCGGCCCACTGAGTCTGTGCCAACCAGTGATCCCTGTACATTACACACACTAGGGACAATTTACAATGATACCAAGCCAATTAACCCACAAACCTGTATGTCTTTGGAGTGTGGGAGGAAATTGGAGCACCTGGAGAAAATCCACATAGGTCACAGGGAGAACTTGTAAACTCGATACAGAAGCACCTGTAATCAGGATCAAACCCGGGTCTCTGGTGCCATAAGGCAGCAACTCTACCGCTGTACCATTTTGCCGCACTGAGGATAGTGCAACATGTGATGTCATTGGAGGGATATAGGTGTAAGGGGACAAGGGGAAGCGGAAACGGGTGCACATCAAGGGGAAGGGGGAAATGGGTGCACATCCACATAAGGCACGCAGAGGATGGGGGGGGGGGGGGAGGTGAAAAAAGGTTGGTGGGGAGAGGGTTGTTGTAGGTTTATTACCTAAATTAGGAGAATTCAATGTCATACCATTAGGGTGTAAGCTATCCAAGTGGAATATGAGATGCTGTACCTCCATTGTGTGTGGCCTCACTCTGACAATGGAAGAGGTCCAGGACAGAAAGGTCAGTATGGGAACGGGAAGAGGAGCTAAATTGGTCACCAACCGGGAGATCCAATAGGCCTTGGTGGACCAATGGCAAGTATTTGGCAAAATGGTCGCCTAGTCTGCACTTGGGCTTGCCGATGTAATAAAGGCCACATCAGCAACCCTGAATGCAGTAGACGATCTTAGAGGAGGTGCGTGTAATCTGTCTCACCTGGAAGGACTGTTGAGGTGGCTGGATGGATGAGAGCAAGGAGGTATAGGGATAGGTGTTGAATCTCCTGTGTTGGCAAGGGAAAGTACCTGGAGAGGGAGTGATTCAGGTGGGAGGAGATGAGTGAACCAAGGATTGGGGAGGAAGCAGAAGGGGTGGGGATGGAAAAAGTGACTGGTGCTGGGATCACGTTGAATGAGACGGAAATGTCAGAGTGTGTTGGATGCAGAGACTGGTGGGGTGAACGTTAAGGAATCAGGGGAACATCTATCCTTGTTCTATCAAGGGGGCAGGAGGAGCAGGATGGGGATATCGAGGTATCAAATACAAGTAAAATATGAATTGTTACCGCCTTTATAGATAAATAAAGTATTTTTGACCAAGGTAGATTCACTTAGTTTAGTTTGGAGATACAGTGTGGAAACAGGCCCTCCGGCCCACTGTCTCCATGCCGACCAACGATCGCCCGTACACTAGTTCCATCCTACGCACTTGGGGCAATTTACAAACCAAAATAACCTAAAGACCTGCAAGTCTTTGGAACGTGGGAGGAAACCGGAGCACTTGAAGAAAACCCATGCGGTCACAGAGAGAATGTACACACTCTGTACAGATAGCACCCATAGTCAGGATTGAACCTGGGTTGTTGGGACTGTAAGGCAGCATCTTTACCGCTGCCCCACTGTCCTGTTCACTGTTCTATTAGAGGGAACTGATGTAGCACATTGCACACTCTATGGTCACACAAATATAGATGATTAAAGGAACAGAATCTGTTTTAATGTTGTTGCTTGAGGAACAAAGGAGAACATCAGGGAGAATGTGCCTGCTCTTCTTCAGAATAATACCATGTCATATTACACGTCCATCATCGAGGTTCTTAGTGCCAATATCTCCATGCTGCTGCTCTGCACCAATACCACAGTGCCATATAATCTAAGCATTGCAATGGGGCTTAATTCTGATTCACAAACCAAAGAATGACCTCTGAGCTTCGTAGAGAGGTGTCTGTATAGGTTGCATAGTCCCCATTATGTTTACCTCAACAATAAGTTACTCTTGTGTCTATCTTTGGTGAAAACCAGCATCTCCTTCCTACACAAGAGGTTATTGAACTGTATAAACAGAAGCCAAGGAAAGTGTCATTTCATTTGACCCTGAATGAAAAAACTGCAGGTGACTACAGTGGGAGAAACAATTTTAAAAGTATTAGCAAGGAGGACACATACAATTCAGTTTTTAACGTGCTTCACTTACCCCATCCTATAAGGACATATTGCTTTAACAATCTTTTCTCTGATAAGACGGCCAGGACTATCAGTTTATGAAGATAAATTCCTTCACATAAAAGCCAAAAAAAGGTTGCTCCAACGAAATAGTGCATGAAGACCTGAGCCACCTTGCATCCATTAGAGGCCTGGAAAAGAGAAAGTATTACTGTCACTGACAATTGTTGCAATGAAACCTTAACATGGGCCGCAAGAAATTCAGAAGCAACTCAGTGATGTTTGGTACTCATGAATCTATGCAAAAACAGTAGGCAATTTTCAAATGGGCTCATTATCCACATGATCTTATAGAGGTGTATAAAATCATGAGAGGAATAGATCGGGTAGATGCACAGTCTCTTGCCCAGAGGAGGTGGATTGAGAACAAGAAAACATAGGTTTAAGGTGAAGGGGAAAGATTTCATAGGAATCTGAGAGGTAGCTTTTACACACAAATGGTGGTCGGTGTATGGAATGAGCTGCCGGATGAGGGAATTGAGGTAGGTTGAGGAGGCACTATCCCAACGTCTAAGAAACAGTTAAACAGGCACATGGCTAGGACAGGTTTGGAGGGTTAAGAACCAAATGCAGGCGAGTGGGACGAGTATACAAGATGCGATACAAGATATACATCTTGATCGGTGTGGGCAAGTTGGGCCGAAGGACCTGTTTCCACACTGTATTACTCTATGATTATTTGCTTACTGCTACATTGATAAGAGCCTGCTTCTTAATACTGCAGAGAATATATTGTTTGGTTTATTTTATGAAATGTGGATGACTGGGCAAGACCCAGAATAAAAGCTTGAAAAGAGGTTATTATCGGCCAAGAAACAAACTGCTGGAGGAACTCAGCAGGTTAAGTTCTCAGATGTTCTCAGTTTGGTTTTTGCTCCAGATTCCAGTATCTGCAAACTCTTGTTATAAATGATAAATTGTTGTTAAAATGATAAAATCTTGATAAATTGTTTACATATTCGGACTCACATTTTCTCCCTGTAAGCAGTGATCACTTACGATTTGATGCAATATTTCACGAGTATTGGTGATTAAAGTTTTTTAAAAAGACAAAACTGCCTTTTAAGCTTCGACTGAGTTTAAGAACTAGGTGATGGGTGTGAATCGTTATGAATTAGGCACATTCCCTTTCTTTTTTGTTTAGCTCTACCTTCTTTGGATTCTTACTTATTTCCTTTCTTTTCTTAAGGCCCTCTTCTCTTTGGGGCCTTTTTTTCCCCCATTTTTTTTTCACACTTTCAAGCACGCAGTTTACCTAACCATCATCATTCATTTAACGCCAACTACTGCGGACTACACTCCACTACTATCCTCATTCTTCTCTTCTTTCTCTTTCTCTTTTTCTATTACTGGTTAAAGTTAAAAAAAAAAAAAGTTGTACGCGAAACGTATTATGTTGCATATCATGATTAAGATGTAATGCTTCTAATAAAAAAATAAAAAAATAAAAAGAGATTCTGTGCATCTAAAAAAAAAAAAAAAAGCTTTCACTGATGGCGTCACAATGAAGTTGGCGGACATAATTGGTCAGCTTGGAGCCCATTTCAGACACAAAATATTTCACGAGCTTCGAGTGATGTCGGGAAGGGCCGCATTTCCAGAACATTCTTCAAACGCTTCAGCAATGGTCGACCTGCTTCGTTCTCACTGCTTGATGCACTCCTTGATGCTTCATTCTGACTTCACCATCTTTGAAGATATGATGTCACAATGAGGTGGGCAGGCACCATGGCTCAGGTCGGTGCCGGTTTCACACACGTCCGCCACAGCCTCGCTCAGGTCCTCGAGTCCACGCCTGCACGCAGCCTCGCTCGGATCCTCGGGTCCACGCCCGCACACAATCTCGCTCGGGGTCTGCGGGTCCATGCCCGCCCGGGGCCCTGTGCCTGTTGGGAAGGTTGCTGCCGCGGGCCGAGCCCGGCGACTGGACCTGGATTTGTGCCCATGCGGCAGCCGAGCTGACGGCTGCAGTCTACAGCCAGGGCCGGGCTGAGTACGAGAACCAGGTCGAGTTCCAGGCCCTGGCACTGCTCCGTGACCTGGGTAGGTGCTGCAGCAGGGAATGGGAGTGAGGGGAGGAGGATGAGGGAATTGAGGAGGAGGGAGTTGGGGTGGGGTCTCTACTCCCCTCCCTCTCTGCCCCTCTCCCTCTCTACCCCTTCCCCCTCCCTCTCTACCCCCTCTCCCTCTCTACCCCTCCCCCTCTCTATTCCCTCCCTCTCCCTCTCTACCCCCCCTCCCTCTCTGTCCCCCCTCTCTCTCTGCCCCCCCTTCCACTCTACCCCCTCTCTACCCCATCCCTCTCTGCCCCCCTCCCTCTCTGCTCCCCCCTCCCTCTCTGCCCCTCTTCCCTCTCTGCCCCCCCTCCCCCTCCCTCTCTGCCCCCCCTCCCTCTCTGCCCCCCCTCCCCTTCCCTCTCTTGGGAGTGGTGAGTATTGGGACCTATGGGTGAGTGGTGGAGTATTGTGTTCGTGAACCAGCCCTCCCCTGTGATGCCACCCCCCCCGCCTTGGGGGACAAGACCCAAAGGGTCTCACTTGGTCTAGTGTATTTTAAAAACTTTGATGAGTGAAGAAAAGAAGGTGCCATAAAAAAAAATAGCTTTAATGGACTGGAGATTTTTGAGGCAGTGTGGTATATTTGAAGTGTTTATTGCTGGAGAGGGATTAACAATAGTAAAATATTAGTTACTATATCAGATCGTCTAAAGAAGGGTCTTGACCCAAAACGTCACCTATTCCTTCTCTCCATTCATTCACTCCAGAGATGCTGCCTGTCCCGTTGAGTTACTCCAGCATTTTGTGTCGATCTTAGATTTAAACCACCATCTGCAGTTCTTTCCTACACAAATATTAGTTGTTTATAGCTATCAAATTGATAGTGGAGTATAGAATCCTCTGCATCACTGATTATTCTATTAAGATCAATTGTAAATCAAGAGGCATTTTTCAGTTGTCGACTTATGCCTCTAAAAAGATTATTTAATTTAGAATATTGAACAAACATGTACTGAATAGCAATTATATAAACTGTAAAAGGGGAGAAAGAGCTATTGATGGAGAGATGGTCGGCTAAAAGACAGGAAATTTGCAATGTTATTGTCTAGAATCGTTTAAAACTCAGTCTCAGAAGACAGTGCATATAAGTGGTTATTTATCATTTACCTCATTCTGAAAAAACGATTTCCAACCTATTTCATCATCTGGACGTTTTGAGTAAGTGTTTTTCAGAAAAATATCTTTTATGAGAACTGCCAGAGCTCTCAGGATAAAGGAAGCAAATAAATTGACGTGAATGTAATTTCGAGTGCAATGCAGCTTCCTACAAACAGAAGGAACAGTAACACAAATTAACCATTTATCCATTATATCTAAACTGGATAAATCTATTTTCTGCACAGACATTGAATAAAGCATCTTCTTAGAAATGTAATTATTCATGTGTTCTAGTATTTGCACATGTGCCCCAATAGATTCATTAACAGAGATACATTGAGGGTACCATGTCCTTGATTGCTACTCCATCCAGCAGCGACTAGAGTATAGGCTGAGCAGGTGTGCTGTTATATTTTCACATGAAAATGCTTGAACGGAGAATTTTGAGCAATTTTGTGGCACGGTGGCACAAAAGTAGAGTAGCTGCCTTACAGAGTACGTGTGCTGTCTGTACGGAGTTTATACGTTCTCCCTGTGACCACGTGGGCTTTCTCATGATGCTCCGGTTTCCTCCCACACTCCAAAGACGTACAGGTCTGTGGGTTAATTGGCTTTGGTAAATTGTAAAATTGTCCCTAGTGTGTGCAGGTTCATGTACGAGGTGATCACTGGTCGGTGAGGACACAGTGGGCTGAAGGGATCTAACGTCTATAATTTCCCATGTCAAAATATTTTTTTGATCATCAAAAAAATTATTGCTTACTGTGGTCCATGAATATGAAATGCGACAGATTAAACGAGAGGTTTCAGAAAGATTTAGAAAGATGAATTCAATGTTTTGCCATGAAAAATCACATTTTTAAAATTGTTTGCACTTGTTTTTTGGTATTAACCATTTTGAGAAGTTGACTAAAATTTTAAAGAATTCATTAGCATCCTCATGAGAACTGAAGTCTCCCATGCAATGCTACTTCCTCACAGTCCTGAACTCAGGAAGAAGATGTTCAAGGGTCACACCACAATTACACAGCATTCTTTCAAAAATTAGACAATATGGCAACTAGATATTTGCTTGCTTCTTTAATGGTAGAGGGTGGTGGTAGAGGTGGCTGGTAGAGTTCTCTCAAGGATCCTCAATGCACAAGCTTCTGAATACCTTTGCAGTCAGGAGGGAAACTGGGAGAAGGTTGCCATACATGTGTCTATTGGAATAAGAGTGTGCATTAGGAATGTCTGTACTATTGAGAGACCATCTACTCGGCCTGATTCCTTTAAAGGGGTGAATAAAACACTAATGTTTAACAAAAATATAAGGTTTTGCATTTGCCAGTTGTTCAGCATGTTATGTATGTTGTGCATCAGATGTCAGAGGTTACCAGCAGGGATCCTAGTGCTAGATTACTAAGAATGAAGGTGGTGTTGACTTTCACACTATCAAATAATAAAACCTATCTGAATTAGTACTAATATTTTTCTGAGATTATCGAAAAGCATCTTTAGACTTTAAT
This sequence comes from Malacoraja senta, assembly GCA_038087875.1. NCBI lineage: Eukaryota > Metazoa > Chordata > Chondrichthyes > Rajiformes > Rajidae > Malacoraja > Malacoraja senta. The sequence continues at coordinate 41,570 of JAXLNO010005453.1, forward strand.
ATATTTATCTAAATTGGGATCTCAGTCTTCACATATCCAAATAGTCTCAATAAACCTCCATTGAGATGGAATTGCAAGAAAGAAAATCCGACAGGAACAAAGATGTTCCCATGGTCATTGGTTCAGAAAAGAACAGGAATAAGATACCCTGCTGTATTCTCCCAAGTGCTACCAAGCAGGCGTAGAACCTGTTCATGTATTTATAACTCACACTACATGAATTGGGATGTAATGTTGAGGCTCTATAAGGCGCAGCTCAGAGAGCTTTTGGAATATTGTGAGCAATTTTGGGCACCATATCTGAGGAAGGATGTGCTGGCTCTGGAGAGGGTCCAGAGGAGGTTTACAAGAATGATCCCAGGTTAACCTATGATGAGCATTTGTCAGCATTGGGCCTGTACCAGGGGTGCCGGGGAGATGGCAGACCTGCCGGCAGTCTGTTCATTTTTTATTTCTTTTTGTTATTTTTAGTTTGTTAAAAGTTTTGTTTTAATGTTCTTCGGTTTGTTTTATATGGGGGGGGAGGGGGGAGGGGATCGGGGGAAACTTTGTGTTCAAGTTCTTACCTTTCCGGTGATGTGATCAATTTTCGGACCACATTCTCCGGGCTCTGCGGCCTAACATCGATGGAGCTGGAGGCCTCCTCGGACTGTTGTGAGCCCCACCGCGGGCCGTGGACTTAACATCGGAGCGGATCCCTTGCCTGGGATCGGTCCCACTGCGACCACCGTGGACTTATCCTCAAGGGCTCGCAGTCTCGGATGAGGCTAGTCGGGAGCTCCAACGTCGCGGAAGGTTCAACCAGTCCACACGCGAGGTTCGATCGCCCGGCGCGGGAAGGCTGACAATCCCCCCGATGCGGGAGCGGATCGCCTTGACGCGGAGGGCCCGAACGCCGCCAGCTATGGGAGTCAAGATCGTCCCGTCAACGGAGGGCTCGAGGCCCACGACCGAGGAAGAACAAAAGGAAGGACTTGAACTTTATTTTGCCTTCCATCACAGTGAGGAAGTGGAGGAGTCACTGTGGTGGATGTTCATGTTAAAATGTGTTTTTGAGTGATCTGTTGCTTTTAGTTGTATGACTGACCTAGCCAATGAAATTCCTCGTATGTTGCAAAACATACTTGGCGAATAAAGTGTGATTCTGATTCTGATACTCGCTGGAGTTTCGAAGAATGAGGTGGGACCTCATTGAAACATACAGAATTGTGAAAGGCTTGGATATAGTGGATGTGGAGAGGATGTTTCCACTAGTGGGAGAGTCTAGGACTGGAGGTCATAGCCTCAGAATTAAAGGACGTTCTTTTTGGAAGGAGATGGGGAGAAATTTCTTTAGTCAGAGGGTGGTGAATCTGTGGAATTCTTTGCCACAGAAGGCTGTAGAGGCCAGGTCAGTTGATATTTTTAAGGCAGAAATAGATAGATTTTTGATTAGTACACGTGTCGGAGATTTATGGGGAAAAGGCAGGAGAATGGGGTTAGGAGGGAGAGATGATCAGCCATGATTGAATGGCGGAGTAGACTAGATGGGCCAAATGGCCTTATTCTACTCATATCACTTATGACCTTATAACCTTATATCATCTTGAACAATTTAATATGTTTCACCTATCTCCCACATATGAAGTTGTTTGAGATAATATGAGTTAAAAATAAATTAACAGTTCTGTGCATGCTTGGTAGCATTTGTGATAAATGTATAATACAACACCATCATAGTAGTCATAATTTCTTGTGTCATAGGAAGAGACCATTCTTCCCATTGAGTCTAGCCACCTCTCAGAGCAATCCCATTTCTCCATATTTTCCTGTAACCTATTCTCCCTCACATGCCCTTCAACAATTCCTTGATGCTCCTGCCATTCTTCCCATAGGGGTAAGTTACACTGACTATGAACTTGCCAGTGTGCCATTGGGATGTGGGTGGAAAGCAGAACACTCAGGGGGAACTCACATGGTCACAGAGAGAATGTACAAATTCCACACAGAGAGCACCTAATATCAGGTTCCAACCCAAGTCAATGGAGCCGTGTAACAGTCTCAAGTTGTCTACACCATGGGTCTGAGTTCTGAAATATGTTAGGTTACGCATACCCAAATTTGCACATTTTACAAAAAACAATCAAAAACCTTCTCCCTCATCTGATATAATTGTGTGATTGTTCGAGCGCTGCTTCTTGAAGACCAAGCTGGAAGGAATATGGAGCTGACGCCGTGCCACCTCCATGGTCATTTGACTTTCTCCTACTCTGTTTTGGGCAGTGGGCAGGTGCTATAGACCTGTACGGGAAGGTAGACGCTCCCGCCCCCACGAGTCTCGGGCAGATGGGGCTCGTCAGCCTGGGAAGGCAGTCCATCTAGGAGAGGGAAAACTCTGAATTAAAACCTCCACTGCCTTGTGGCCATATCCAGTCATGGAAAAGTCTCCAGGAGTAAACCTCAAGAAAATCTGGAGTCGGAGTTCATCGTTGTCTACAACCTCGCTCTGGCAGCTCCTGCGACGGAGCTGGTGCCAAACTGTAACGGCCCTGCTGTTCCTTTGGATCAATCAGTGACGTGGAGAGGGGGGACATGCTGCATGGGCAACATCCTGTCCTCCATATGACATCGCCCAGGCTTGCATCCGACCACACATCACCTGCAAACTAGGATGCATCACCCATGGTCAGTCATGACCGAGGGGGGCCTACTACTCTATCGCCATTTCCCAGGAGGACCATACAACTGCTTCTCGCAGCAGGATTATTCTATGCATTTATGACTGTTGATTTTTATTTTGGAATGTAGGGGGATATGCTGAAACTATCTGAGTGTGTGGTGACAGACCCTGGGTGAGTTAACTTGAGGTTTGTCAATGATCTCTGAAAACCATCAGCATTAATTCAAGTGCTTACATTTCCCTCTAAATCAATGCCAAGGCATCCCTCAGTCTTAGAAATCAACCTGAGGAACCTTGCGTGCTATGTCTGTTGCTGTATACCACATGTCACCAATTTATTACTAACTGTAGATATGAGCAATGGTTAGCATATATATGATGGGTCAAATGGCCTGTTTCTGTGCTGAATGATTAAATGACGCAGTGGCTTTCTGACTGCTGCATAGTAGGATTAAGAGAATTGCATGCGGCAAGAGATATGTGTATGACATTTTAATGAATGTTCATTTTAAACCTTCAGCGTTATTAGAAGTTGCTTCCATGGGAAGGAGGTGGTGTAATTTTTATTCATGTTAATATGGTCAAAATCCTTCCCCAAAACAAATTTTGGGCATTAAACTATGGTTGATGTCATCTGGGTGCCAGACAGCCAGTAAAACAATGTGAAGGCAAATGCTTAACCCGAGAGTGAAGAAGGGTCTCGACCCGAAACGTCACTCATTCCATCTATTCGGTGATGCTAACTGACACGCTGAGTTACTTCTACATTTTGTGTCTCTCTTCCAAGAAAAAGTATCCTTATCAATGACTGGCACAACTAAAACTTGTAAGATTCATTAATGTGAAATTTGCTTGGATTTTCTGGCATTATGCAGAAGAATTTCTCAGCTTGTATCTTTTAAATAAAAAGTGGATAAATATTTGAACTAGCGGAGGTTAAATAAATGGTGAAAGTGCAGCACAATATGTTCAGATTTGTATTGCTATGCATGAATAGATACAGGGCTTGCAAAAGTATTCATACCCCTTGAACTTTTCCACATTTTGTCACGTTACAACCACAAACGTAAATGTATTTTATTGGGATTTTATGTGATAGACCAACACAAAGTGGTGCATAATTGTGAAGTGGAAGGAAAATGATACATGGTTTTCAAATTTTTTTACAAATAAAAAACTGAAAAGTGTCACGTGCAAAAGTATTCAGCCCCCCTGAGTCAATACTTTGTAGAACCACCTTTCGCTGCAATTACAGCTGCAAGTCTTTTGGGATATGTCTCTACCAGCTTTGCACATCTAGAGACTGAAATTTTTGCCCATTCTTCTTTGCAAAATAGCTCAAGCTCAGTCAGATTGGATGGAGAGCATCTGTGAACAGCAATTTTCAAGTCTTGTCAGAGATTCTCAATTGGATTTAGGTCTGGACTTGGACTGGGCCATTCTAACACATGAATATGCTTTGATCTAAACCATTCCATTGTAGCTCTGGCTGTATGTTTAGGGCCGTTGTCCTGCTGGAAGGTGAACCTCCGCCCCAGTCTCAAGTCTTTTGCAGACTCTAACAGGTTTTCTTCCAAGATTGCCCTGTATTTGGCTCCATCCATCTTCCCATCAACTCTGACCAGCTTCCCTGTCCCTGCTGAAGAAAAGCATCCCCACAGCATGATGCTGCCACCACCATGTTTCACAGTGGGGATGGTGTGTTCAGGGTGATGTGCAGTGTTAGGTTTCCGCCACACATAGCGTTTTGCATTTAGGCCAAAAACTTCAATTTTGGTCTCATCTGACCATAGCACCTTACTCCACATGTTTGCTGTGTCCCCCACATGGCTTGTGGCAAACTGCAAACGGGACTTCTTGTGGCTTTTTTTCAACAATGGCTTTCTTCTTGCCACTCTTCCATAAAGGCCCGATTTGTGGAGTGCACGACTAATAGTTGTCCTGTGTACAGATTCTCCCACCTGAGCTGTGGATCTCTGCAGCTCCTCCAGAGTTACCATGGGCCTCTTGGCTGCTTCTCTGATCAATGCTCTCCTTGCCCAGCCTGTCAATTTAGGTGGACGGCCATGTCTTGGTAGGTTTGCAGTTGTACCATACTCTTTCCATTTTTGGATGATGGATTGAACAGTGCTCCGTGAGATGTTCAAAGCTTGGGATATTTGTTTATAACCTAACCCTGCTTTAAACTTCTCCACAACGTTATCCCTGACCTGTCTGGTGTGTTCCTTGGGCTTTATGATGCTGTTTGTTCACTAATGTTCTCTAACAAACCTCTGAGGCCTTCCCAGAACAGTTGTATTTATACTGAGATTAGATTACACACAAGTGGACTCTATTTACTAATTAGGTGACTTCTGAAGGCAATTGGTTGCACTGGATTTTATTTAGGGGTATCAGAGTAAAGGGGGCTGAATACTTTTGCACGCGACACTTTTCTGTTTTTTATTTGTAAAAAAATTTGAAAACCATGTATCATTTTCCTTCCACTTCACAATTATGCGCCACTTTGTGTTGGTCTATCACATAAAATCCCAATAAAATACATTTACGTTTGTGGTTGTAACGTGACAAAATGTGGAAAAGTTCAAGGGGTATGAATACTTTTCCAAGCCACTGTATACAGGACAAATGGGTTGAGTTTGTAGTATGTAAGAAATAATTTTTGGATTCAAGCATGTCATGGTTAAACACCAGAATGCAGATTTCCGGAAAGCTGTCATTTATATAACACCTCACAGATTGTTTCACAGGTGACACTATTTATTGCCATCAATAGCATTATTGACACCCTAAGATGTATATTTCTTATACCATAGAATTTACTGTAGTCTAAAATATAATTGAAGATTATGGCTTTGTGCCATCTCTTCATCCTCTTGTTTTCCATCGCTGTTTTCGTGTCAATGGCATTGTCATGATGGATGCAATGAATGTTTATATCTTTTCACAACACATCACTAGAACAGAAGTGATATTAAACATGTCATTCAGTCAGATGTAGCAGCAGGATTTTTATAAACTGGCTGGAGCTAGGGATATCATATAGTACTAATCATTTGTGCCATGCTATTGTATCAAGGTAGATTTGCCACACATTATAAAACAAACCAAAAGGAAATGGCAGCATAAAGCTATATTATCCCAAGCACATTCTTCAAGTGTTTAACAAGTAATATAAATGGAGAACCTACCGAAGCCACAGCAGTATCAATATGGCCAACGAAAGTGAGGACAAGGAGATTGAGTAACCCACAGTGTAGATCAGTTGCAGGGTTTTCAATAACCCATGCTGATTATTCTACAAAGAAAAGATATGATCAATACATGTTTGTTGAAAGTAGTTGGATTGTTTCTCTGGTGATGGGAATAATTGGGAATGTATTTCCAGCTTTGTCTTTTGATACTTGTATCGAGTAATCTGTAAAAGGCTCAGGTTCATAATTTTATCTCATCTTGAGATATGAGCATTGCCAGCAAAATAGTCACTTATTACCCAAACCAGTAGAAATAGTTGGTGAACAGTCTTATACAATCAAAATAAGAGCACATCTATAATGATGTTAAATGGAGCATTCAGAAATTTGGCCAGGTGATAACATACAAATGGTCCAAGTAAGGATACTATGTAATGCTCAGGAGAACTTGAATGTGTTGGGCTTCCTTTGCACATTCTGCCAATGTCTTTCTCGGTAATAGAGTTCTCAAGTTTAGAGAGTCACAAGGCAAGTTGCTCTTCAATAAAGTCCCACCTTGACTCGTTCTATGCATTCATGTGGCTAGACCAGTTTGTTTCCACTAACCCTAATCTTCTAATCCTAACCTGGAGCACAGGAGCCTAAGGGGTGACCTTATAAAGGTATAATTAATATATATATATATATATATATATGGAGAGGGGCATAGATAAAGTGAATAGCCACAGCCTTTTTTCGAGGGTCGGAGTGTCTAAAAATAGAGGGCATTAAGTTTAAGGTGAGAAGGGTAAGATTTAAAAGGATTTAATAGAAACGTAAATAGGCAAGATATAGAAGTATATTGGTGAATGGATTTACGGAAAATGAGCAAAAGGATTACCATGAAAATGGTGGGCAACAAGGATCGTTGCCACTCTGTAGACTTCATTACTGATGTAGATTTTTACAATAAAATATACAGATCTTAACATATTAAATTAATCCTGATCACAGCCATGTTACTGGTAGGAATTTAGCAATTATTGCCACTTTTAGTTTAGTTTAGTTTAGTTTGGTTTAGAGATACGTCATGGAAACAGGCCCGTCGGCCCACCGGGTCCGCGCCAACCAGTAATCCCCACACATTAACACCTTCCTACACCCAGTAGGGAATTTAAAAAAAAACATTTACCAGGCCAAACCTGTACGTCTTTGGAGTGTGGAAACCAAAGTGAGAAAACCCACATAGGTCACTGGGAGAACGTACAAACTCCGTACAGACAGCACCCATAATCAGGATCGAACCTGGGTCTCCGGCGCTGCATTCACTGTAAGGCAGCAACTCTACCATTGCGCCACCGTGTTATGGTGCTGTTCCTAATCAGAAAGTTTCACTGCAGAAAGTGTAGATAAACACAACTCCAACACCATCTCTAACTTTGCCAACAATACCAGTGTCATTAGGATGCCAGAATGCAAAAGGGAGATTGATAATCTGGTTGAGTTGTTCCAGAATAACAATCTTACTCTCAACATTAGCAAAACCAAGGAGCTGATTGTTGACTTCAGAAAGAGACCGCTGAGGGACCATGACTTTCCTTTGTTGGTGGGATGGTGGTGCGATGATGGGATGAGGCCAACAGCTTCATATTCTTGGGCAAACACCATGAATGATCTGTTTTGAGCCTAGTACATTGATGCAATCACAAAGAAAGCTCACCTACACCTCTACTTCCTGAGCAATTTGAGGAGATTTGTCGTATCGCCGCATTTGCTATTGGGCTTCTATAACTTTACAGTGGCGTGTTGGTTGCTGGTTGGTATCATGGTATGGTTTGGAAATTTGAACGCTCAAGAGTGAAGGAGGATGCAAAAAGTGGTGGACATTGCCTGGTCCATCATGGGTACTGCTATCCTTGCCACTCAAGGGATCTACGGGTAGAGTGGCCTCAAGAAGATCCATATATTCTCTTCTCACTACTACCATTGGGAAGAAGGTACATGGGTCTGAGAAATGTGCATTCAACAACACATTCTTCCCATCATCTATCAGGTTCTTGAACCACCCTGCACAACCATAACCATAACCCTTCCTCAAACAGCTCAACCCTATGAACCACTATGAACTTTGCACTTCTGTGTATGTAATTGCTCTATATAATTTGGTTATTGCACCATCGGGGTATAGTTTACTGAGAATAACTGATAATTTATTGTACATTTATTGTTGTTGTTGTGTCTAATGTGCCTGGAAAGCAGCAGCAAGTAATAATGTCATTGTTCTGTACACATCTGGTGCAAATGAGAAATAAAGACTCTTGATATGAGATTAAGTTGATGCAGATCAGCTAACTTCTTAGCACTCATTATCTTAATTCATACAAAAAGAATGGGTGCATGGCATTAAAGTTGCATAATACACATTGAACTACATCATGATAGACAATAGACAATAGGTGCAGGAGTAGGCCATTTGGCCCTTCGATCCAGCACCGCCATTCAATGTGATCATGGCTGATCATCTACATTCAGTACCCCGTTCCTGCCTTCCCTTCATATCCCTTAACTCTGCATCCCTAAGAGCTCTATCTAACTCTCTCTTGAAAGCAGACAGAGAACCAGCCTCGACCACTAAGGCAGAGAATTCCGCACACTCACAACTCTCTGTGTGAAAAAGTTTTTCCTCATCTCCATTCTAAATGGCTTATCTCTTATTCTTAAACTATGGCCCCTGGTTCTGGACTCCCCCAACATTGGGAACATGTTTCCTGCCTCCAACGTGTGCACACCATTAATAATCTTAGATGTTTCAATAAGATCCCCTCTCATCCTTCTAAATTCCAGATACAAGCAGAGCCGCTCCAATTTATCAACATATGACAGTCCCGCCATCCTGGAAATTAACCTCGTTAATCTACGCTGCAATATCAAGAATGTACTTCCTCAAGTTTGGAGACCAAAACTGCACACAATACTCTAGCTGTGGTCTCACCAGGACCCTGTCCAAATGCAGAAGGACCTCTTTGCTCATATACTCAACTCCTCTTGTTATGAAGGCCAACAAGCCATTAGCTTTCTTCACTGCCTGCCGTACCTGCATGCTTACTTTCAGTGACTGATGTACAAGGACACCTAGATCTTGCTGTACTTCCTCTTTTCCGAACTTGACACCATTCAGATAATAATCTGCCTTCCTGTTCTTGCCAACAAAGTGGATAACCTCACATTTATCCACATTAAACTGCATCTGCCATGCATCTGCCCACTCACCCAACCTGTCCAAGTCACCCTGCATCCTCAGGTGTGGTCTCAGAACAGAACATCATCAGATGGAACAGAACATCATCAGAAACTCACAGGAGCATGGACAGTTATATTTCAAACAAACTCCTCAGAAATTGAGCTGTAGAGTAACCAAAATACGTTTAGGATGAGTTGGTAATCATGTGAGAAACTGAGAGAAAATACGACCAGATTTTTATTTTTTAAAATCAGAAAAATGAAAAAAATATGCAGTCTGAACATTGATTAAGGTGAATATTTTCAAAGATTTTTAAAGGATACATATCAGTAAGAATTAGAAATTCTTTAATCTTGTTATAATGTTATCCTGATCTAATCAATGTTTTTTTGTCCTGTACACCTGTGGGGTCAACACACGGAATGGTTTTAAATCACAAAAAGAAAGCAAACAGCAGGTCCCAACATTACAAAGATTCCGACGACATACGTTTTGCTGGACATCCTGGCTGTCTTCATTGCATTCAGAATGATCCCTCCAGATAACAGTTGAGTTTGAAATGGTCAACCAACTTCCATTATCCAGGCAGTACCTGTGGACCCTCCTTGTACTATCTGCAAGGAAAGAAAATTATGTAAGTCAGGGGTTAGATAGAAGACAGCAATGATGCACTTGGAACCTTGTAGATTCTGAAGAAGGGTCTCGACCCGAAACATCACCCATTCCTTCTCTCCAGAGGTGCTGCCTGTCCCGCTGAGTTACTCCAGCATTCTGTGTCTATCTTTGATTTAAACCAGCATCTGCAGTTCTTTCCTACATGGAGCCTTGCGGATTTTGGGCTGAAAGCTGATGAACTGAGAAATTGAAGGTTGAAGAAACCAAGCAAAATTAGTCCCTTCAACGATCTTGATTATCTACTCGGCCTAAAAAAGAAAAGGATGGCCTTTTCCTTTATTTTCCTTTTTTTCTCAGGAGATTAAATGGTTTGTGGGGGAGATGGATGGGGCAGTGGTAGATGGACGTGTGAATTGTTTTGTGATAGCATAGTCATCATGAGGTCCAGGTTCAACATTGTAGACCAAGATCTTTGCTTGCCCATTGGTCATTGACTTTACATGTTTGATACCAATTATGGACCATTAATCTTTTCTGCAGGTAAAATCTGTAGTTGCTAAATATTCCACCTGGTTAAAAAATCTGGCATTGTCGCTGTGCATCTAGTTCACCTGAACTGGGACAGCAGCAGTGGTGTTAACGGGTGGCTTGCCTAACTTAAAAAGATTTGCTTATGGTCCTCAACTGCTGGAATATTGGTAATCTTAGCAGTTTCTGGAGAAGAGAATAAGACACTGAATCCTTGCATGGTCAAGCTGTATTAATACAAATGCAATTAAGGGATTTGTGTATGTTGTCATATAATCTCAGGCAGATGTAGAGATGGAGGGGGTTCAAAATTAGCGGCGAGCAGGGGGTGATGTTTTGCAACATCGTCTACGTTTATTTTGTTTCCTACTGTATCTGTACATGTGTGGAATTAATAGATTTTACACCCATCCACACAGATAATTTTAACACTGCTTTTATATTTGGAATGAATTGTACAAATAAAAAATATAATGACATTTGCCAATCATGATGCCGAATTATGGATGATGATTTGTATATTACTTTGATGGTATGGGGAGTAGATAACATTTTGATGTGGCAATATTATCGCTGTTCAAAACCACTTTGAAGATGCAGCACATTGGAACTTCAGCGTTGAAATGTGGGATGGTTTATTAGACCATTGTAGAGACATCACTCAATTCCAGAGATAGACACAAAATGCTGGAGTAACTCAGCGGGCCAGGCAGCATCTCTGGAGAGAATAAATAGGTGCACTCAATTCCAGGCCCTTCTTACTTGGAAGGGGGTAAATCAACAATACAAGTTAATGCAAGGGCTGCCTTCTTTTTCTTACATGGGTGGTAATTGCTACAAAATTGGCACAGGCTTAAAGCCAGCAATTGGGTGAGACCCAGTTAGAACAAGGGGAAGTAAATGGGGAGATGCTTTGGTCTACTCAGATACAGAGCAGCATGGTGGTGCAGTGGTAGAGTTACTGCCTTACAGCGCCGGAGACCCGGGTTCGATCCTGACTGTAGCTGCTTGTCTGTATGGAGTATGTACGGAGTTTGTACGTTCTCCCCGTGACCGTGTGGGTTTTCTCTGAGATCTCTGGTGTTCACCCATACTTCAAAGACATACAGGTTAATTGGCTTGGTATAAATGTATAAATGTAAATCTGTCCATAGTGTGTGTAGGCTAGTGTTAATGTGCAGTGATTGCTAGTCAGTGCAGACTCAGTGGGCCGAAGGGCCTGTTTCTGTGCTGTATCTCTAAACTAAAACAAAACAAAACAGAGCATAAATGAAAAGTGGCAAGACTTAAAAGTAAAATTTACCTGGTTTAATCCAAGGAAGATACCAGGGGCAGGGTTCTGATACATTGCCTGGGTATGATGCTGGCCAACAGGCAAACTGGTCAAACGTTTCATTACAAAATATTCCTAGAGGATGCAAATATATGTCAATTATTCAAGCTATCATAGCAAACTTTCTGAAATATTGTTTAAAGTATAAAATTGTAACACGGTTTTATGTGATAAACAGCTAAATCTCAGAGATTATTTTGGAACAGACTTTTTGGTGTAAATCCTCAGAAGGAGACCATGAACTATACTAATTGGTAGGAATCTCACCACCATCCCATTTACATAGCTGTATTCACTTGCATCCATCCATTGCAGTAGACACCGCCGACTAAAATGTTGGATTAATACTATTACATTCTTGTTGTAGGTGACGTTGATCAGAAGTGCTTCCACTTGATTTCCGTGCCCTTAATCACTGTCCTAGTGAAAAGGAAGCGTCTATCTTATTGAATGTATAAAAAACATTAAGCCTGAATATGACAAACTAACACAATTACATTGAAAAATAAGGAGTATTATTTTTAACTTAAATTGTTACATCACTGATTATGCCATTTATCATTTTGGTTCATATTAAAATATTTTTGATTTCAGTAAAGATTCATTTGATATTTATTTTGTCCTTACGTTTACAAAGAGAATAATATATATTTTTTATATTGGCCTTTGAGCTTGATTAAACATTACATTTTAGTTTAATTACTAATTTACTTTGTGCTCTCAATACTTTTTGCACTAATCTTTCAGAGAATTTCCTACATTCCCCTTGAACGCCCACTCATCGGCTCCCCCTCCTCTTTCCACCTTCCATTCCCACCTCTCCTTCTCCCACCTCTCCCATTTCTCCCTCTTCCTCTCCCTCTCCCTCTCTCCCTCCCGCCTCTCTCCCCCTCTCCCACTGTCCCTCTCCCCTCTCTCCCCTCCCCACATCTCCCTCTACCTCTCATCCTCACCACCCCCCCCCTCCTCCTCCCCTTCTCCACCACCTCCTCCCCTATCCTCTTTTGTTTCCCTTCTGCAGCACATTTTAATTTTAGTTTCATCTGTTTAACTTCTTCTTCTTGTAGGATTCCGGCAGTGTAGACACTGCTAAGCGTATTACTGCCCTCCACAGGTCAAAGTTTGAACTAAATTCTTACATACAGTCCTGTAACTTGCAGGAATTGAAGAACAGCCCTGGATATCAGTTGATGTTTCTCATTGTGTCCAAACAAAGATAAAACAGAAAAAGCCTCAACTCCAAGTCCTGTCAGTCTAACAAACAATACTTTTCTTTCTACCCTATACTTTTTACATTCTAGGAAAACATGCTTAACTGTCTCATTACTCCCACATTCACACAAGCCAGAAACATGTTTCCCTTCAATGCACAAATAGTAATTTAACCCACAGTGTCCCAACCTCAATCTACACAGTTTAACTGAGTCCCTACGGGACAGAGATGTACAGAAACATATTTTCCTAACTTCAGATTGTATAGAAAAGTAGTGTCTACCCCATACTTCCATTTCCCATCCTCTCTGCCATTCTTTTGTTAAGCCCTCTTTAATTATTTCTCTCAGTTCCACTCTCCCCAATGATACATGGATATCTATTTCTCTTCTTAAACTCTCCTTTGCTATGAGGTCCACCTGCTCATTCCCCCTCACCCCAGCATGCCCGGGAACCCAGCAAAAAGTGATGTTACACGCAAACCCAATTCTAGAAAACACACTCAAGATTTCATTTAGAATGTCAGGACGAGCTTTAGATTTCCCTACTCTTAAAGTTTGAAGAGCAGCTGCAGAATCAGAACAGATAATTACTTCTCTAAAACTGGCTTCCTCAATCCACCATAGAGCCCATTGAATTGCCATTAATTCAGTCGTGAGAACAGAACTTCCATCAGAAATGCGCCGGCCAATCTTCAACCCAAGCTGCTCCACATACACTCCATACCCAGCTCTCCCACTAACTGGATCTTTAGATCCATCTGTAAAAACAATCAAAGTGCTCTCACTGATTGAATTAAGATATTCCACTATTCTTGGAGTCACCTCGCGCTTATCTTTTTCCTGAAGAAAAGCAAGCTCAATAAACAGTTCAGGAAGAACCCAATAGGGCACAGGTAGCCTTATTGTATGCTCTATAATATCCCCTTGTTCCAAACCCAGCTTCCTAGCCCACTGATTTATAATGACAAAAAATGTGTTATATTTGTTACCATCATCAACCTCTTGCAACAAACACCTTGCTGGGAAGGTATCATTACACCCACAAAGTTTAGCCCAGTAATGTAACCCTAGCTTAATGCGCCTTAACCATAAGGGCATTTCTCCCATTTCAACAATCAGGGCAGGGACTGGGGAAGTCCTGAAGGCTCCAAAGCAAAGCCTTTGCCTGCAACACATCTAGCCTAGCCAGAACAGTTTTAGACGCAGACCCATACACAAAACACCCATAGTCAAGAGAAGATCTGATCATGGCCTGATAAATTAGCAGCATTGTCTCCCTGTTGGCCCCCCACTCACACCCAACCAGACTTTTCATAACATTCAGAACTTTTTCACACTTCAACACAATTTTACCTACATGCACAGCCCAAGTCATACGCTCTTCAAACCAAACACCCAAAAACTTAAAAACCTTTACCTTCTCCAATAGAGACCCATACATATACAGCCCTAACTTAGGTAACTTTCTTTTAAAACCAAATACCATATATTTAGTCTTAGAGGCAGAGATTTTAAAGCCCCATGTGTTCCCCCATTCCTCTACAGACACTAACACTCTTTGAATCTGTTTTAAAACAAACTCTACATTACAACCTCTTTTCCAGATGGCCCCGTCATCTGCAAACAAAGACAGACCAAATCCTCTCTCTAATTTACAAAATATGTCGTTTATCATGATATTAAATAAAACTGGACTGATAACACTTCCCTGCGGGGTTCCATTCTCTATTTCTACAGTCTCTGATCTGACACTACCAACCATTACTTGTATTGTTCTATTCAATAAAAAATCCTTAATCCAGTTGAACATTCGTCCCCTGACTCCCAAGTCAAAAATTGTAATCATTAATCCCTCCTTCCACAAAGAATCATATGCCTTCTCAATATCAAGGAATACACTCACTACTGTTTCCTTGCTTCTAAATTCCCTTTTAATATCCTGATCCAAAACTGATACAGACTCCATTGTAGACCTTCCATTCCTAAAGCCATTCTGTACATCAACAAATAGTCCTCTGGTTTCTAAAAAATAAACTAGTCTGTTGGTTACCATCCTCTCCATAATTTTACAGAGCACTGCTGTGAGCGCTATAGGGCGATATGAACTAGGGTCAGATGCCTCTTTGCCCGGTTTTAAAATAGGGACCACGACTGCATTTTTCCATTCCTTTGGTAAATAACCCTCTGCCCACACAGTATTAAACAAAGCTAAGATTTCATCAAGTACAGTATCATCCAAATGTTTAAATAACTCACACGACAACCTATCTCTCCCCGGGGTGGTATTTGCCCCAGACATAATTGCATCCTTCAGCTCTTTTATGGTAAAAAACAGATTAAAGGTATTATCATTTACTAAACTCCTCTCCAGCTTCCACTGATTAACTGCCATCATCTCGGTTCACTTTCTACAGCTCTCCACTCCCATGCTCTCTGATCTATGCACTGCTTGAAAACTGTCAACACACATGTCTGCTTGTTCCTTATTGGTGTTAAAGAAGGAACTGCAGATGCTGGAAAATCGAAGGTACACAAAAATGCTGGAGAAACTCAGCGGGTGCAGCAGCATCTATGGAGCGAAGGATTAAAGAAGGAACTGCAGATGCTGGAAAATCGAAGGTACACAAAAATGCTGGAGAAACTCAGCGGGTGCAGCTTAAAGAAGGAACTGCAGATGCTGGAAAATCGAA
This sequence comes from Malacoraja senta, assembly GCA_038087875.1. Taxonomy (NCBI): domain Eukaryota; kingdom Metazoa; phylum Chordata; class Chondrichthyes; order Rajiformes; family Rajidae; genus Malacoraja; species Malacoraja senta. Next base: position 57,023 of record JAXLNO010005453.1, read on the forward strand.
GGTACACAAAAATGCTGGAGAAACTCAGCGGGTCCTTCGCTCCATAGATGCTGCTGCACCCGCTGAGTTTCTCCAGCATTTTTGTGTACCTTGTTCCTTATTGGTGACTGCTACCACCTCACCCTTCTGCAACACTGGTAACAAACTTATTTTATATACTCCTGACATTCTACGCACAGCTGACCACAAATGCCTTACTGGAGTTTCCGGGCCTAGCGTACCACAAAACTTCCTCCAACTATTCCTCTTTGCATCCTTTACAACTCGTCTTGCTACTGCCCTTAGCCGCTTGTACTCCATTGCATTGACCAAAATTGGATACTTTCTTAATTTTCGATAGGCTATATTCCTATTCCTTACAGCTTCATCACATTCTTTATTCCACCAAGGAACAGACATACGGGACCTAAGTTCCTGCTTCACAGGAATAGTACAACAAGCTGCCTCATGAATCATGAGACTAATGGAAGTATTCCAACTATCTACAGAACCCTCACTATTAACCTCTCCAACTAAACTTTGAGCCTTCTCTTGGAATTTATCCCATTTGGCCTGATAAAAGTTATATCTAGGGACTTTCTTTTCCACTTCTCTCCTCAAATCCCTACCAAACCTACATAAAATTGGATAATGATCACTACCCAGTGTATATCTATCCATTACATCCCATTCACCAATTCTTGCTAAATTTGATGAAGCAATTGATAAATCTATGTGGCTGCAGGTGTTTCTCACAATATTATACCTAGACGGCCTTCCATCATTTAACAATACCAACCCATACTTGTCTAGAAATTCTTCAACAATAACACCATTTTTATCCCTGTGATCACTACCCCATAAAGGATTATGCGCATTAAAATCTCCAATCCATATAACAGGACACCTTACCTTCTCCATTATCTCATCAAAATCTGACAATATCAAGGGTTGACAGGGGTTATAATAATTTATCACAATGATAGAATTCTGGCTGCTCCAAACTTCCACAGCCAAAACCTCAAGATTAGAATTAATATCAACTTTCCTATACTGCAACCCAGTCTTAACAAAAGTTGCACAACCCCCACCTGATTTATCAGACCTATCTAATCACACACATTCATAACCTGGGATTACAAAATCTAGCCAGGGCTTTAACCATGACTCTTGGATACATATTAATTCTGGTGCTTCTTTAAATTCATCAACAAATCTCTTTAACTCTTGACCATTTCCAATCAGACTCCGGGCGTTCCATTGAAGTATATAAAACATTATGGTGTTAATGAGGATCACCATCATCCACCTCACTGACATACTCCATACTGCTAGCTCTCGACAACTGTGACCTCTCCATACACTGACTCTCCGTCATGTATTGATGCAACTTTTCTGGCAACTGCTTTACACTGAGGAACCTTTCAGCTGCCCCCACCACTAACCTGATGATATCTGACCGGTTAGCTGCTTTCTTAGCTCCTACCAGCACATCAGAAACAAAAGACAGAAATGACTCCTTATTAAAAATCAACATGTCAGATGGAAAAGCCGACAGCAAGTTTGGCACAGTGACAACTCATCCGAGGATGAGTGGTCTGGCCAAGGACTAGAGGGGTATATTTCTTAAGATTACAGAAATATGGTGCAGGCCGAATCGGGTTAGCATTAGGCTAATCAAATTGTGGGTTTACTTACCCAGTTTAAGATGGATGATAGGGTGTTTGCAATTTAACTGACTCAGAGAATCGATCTTGTAGTTGCATACTCTGTCATATCTATACACATAAGGCACAGTTTCTGCTGTTTAATAACAAAACTAGAAGTGTAAGGCTATGCTGCCCTTCTCAGATTAAAGGGCATTATGTCATCGAGTTTTAGACATTATGCAAAATTGCAAATGATAAAACATATGGGTTGTCGGTAGATATCTTTTGCGATATTACAAATGAGGCAACATAAAATTTAACAGTACCAATTTGCCTATTCAATCACGCCATGGCAGGCGGCTGAAGCAACTCTTATTTACTCATTCACGTGTGACGGCTGGGATAGCCTGTCTTCTCGGCCAGCTAGCTCTGCACGATTATATGAAAAGCTTGTGAACAACATACGTGAGTCAATTCTATACGGAAGTAACAGAGGTTTGTGTGGCTTCCAGTTTGAGCCTAGAGAAACTTCATGGGACAGCACAATTGACATTGCTTGTGCTGCTTTATCATTTCGGTAATACCATAAGTGGGACATAAATGATTAGTTCTTCACCCACTATTCTCCAACGTTATGCAGGGTGTCTTTCATTTGACCACTCTAATAGCCCACACTCATTGTAATGTGCGATGCATATCAGTTATAACTTGTTATGCAAATATAGGGAGACTTCCGGTGGCGCCATGATACACTGAATAGGCGCAGCATTTAGCTCCGCTCCTGAAATTTGCTATATTTCATGTAAAAAAAACGGTTTGGAAGACGGGACCGATTTAAAATACTTACCGGAGCTGTTTGACGTCGCGCTGATGACGTCATCAGAAATCGCCGCGAAAATAACGGTGGTTTAAGATACTTTTAAATGAAAAAAGTGATTCCTGGCCAAAGCCCTTAGAGATCTGTCACAAAACATCTTTGGAAAAATCAGCCAACATCTGAAGAAATAACTTCTGAATTAGCCTCTGAAATGGCTACAAGGGCAAAGACTGAAATGGTTACAAAGGAGAAAGAGCTGGAGGATATAAAGAACTCGGTAAGAGACGTAAGAAATGAGATTGTGGCTGGGAATAAAAGTATGATGGAGACCATGATGGAGAGCATGAACAATGGGAATCAGAAAGTTATTGACTCAATTGGTAATTTAAATAAACGAATTGAGGATGTGCAAGGTGAATTAACTGTGAAAATTGATCGGGTGGAAGAAGATTGCACGAAGAAGTTTGATTCTGTTCTCCAAACTGTTACATCATATCAGACTGCTATGAAAGATATGGAAACATCTATGTTACAAATGTCTGAAGACATGCAGAGAATGAAGAAAGATCAGGAGCGTGTCGTGGGGCAGTTGGCTAAAATATCTGATAAATGCCTTGATTTAGAAGCACGTTCAAGACGGCAGAATTTAAGAATAGTTGGAGTGACAGAGGGAAAGGAGGGGAGTGAGCCTCGTGAGTTCGCTGCCAACTTACTTAAACATATACTCGACCTGACCGTCGAACCAAAAATAGAAGTGGCACATCGGGTGAAAAGAGCAAAATCAAGAGCACAATCAAAGTCAGGAGCCTCCCCACGACAGATTATTGTGAAATTTCGTGACATTTCAGCTTTGGAAGATGTTATGAAAAAAATCCAATACGTAAAGAATATGATGTTTGGGAATGATACCATTAAACTATTCAGAGATTATCCTTATGAAATCGCCAAAAAACGAGAATTGTTTTCAAAGACACGACAGATCCTGAAAGGAGATCAAAAGGTCAGATATGGTGTGATGTATCCGGCTAAATTGAGGATCACCTATAATGGTATCGAACATGCGTTCACCGACCCAGAGGTAGCTTACAAACATGCTCAAGACATCTTAAAAGAGATAGCTGGCTAAGTAAATCATCACGTCTTGCAGGACAAGGCTTTTTATTCCACAGATATCGGCAGAGGGAAAGCTGAGAAAGATGACTTTTCAAAAAGACTAAGATGTTATTCCAACTCGAGTGAAAGATGGAATAACAAGGGCGCGGCTGAATGGAGAACGTAATACAAACGGACTTGAAAATAAACTTTTTGAATTAAAGTCTTTCAAAATTGTAACCCTATACTAACCCTATACTAACACAGAAACTACTGAATTATCATAGTAATAGGAATTGAATTTAATGCGAACTGTTAAAAGGGTAGAATGTAATAATGTATTATAATGATTGAACCCCCCGGGGAGGGGAAGGGGGGGCTAAATATAACCATATAACCATTACAGCACGGAAACAGGCCATCTCGGCCCTTCAAGTCCGTGCCGAACATTTTGTTGTTGTTGTTGGTTTTTGTTGTTGTTTTTTTGTAAATAAATACTTCCTCCTAGTCCCATCTACCTGCACTCAGACCATAACCCTCCATTCCTTTCCCGTCCATATACCCATCCAATCTATTTTTAAAGGATAAAATCAAACCAGCCTCCACCACTTCCACTGGAAGCTCATTCCACACAGCTACCACTCTCTGAGTAAAGAAGTTCCCCCTAATGTTACCCCTGAACTTCTGTCCCTTAATTCTCAAGTCATGTCCCCTTGTTTGAATCTTCCCTACTCTCAATGGAAAAAGCTTATCCACGTCAACTCTGTCTAACCCGCTCATAATTTTAAAGACCTCTATCAAGTCCCCTCTTAACCTTCTGCGCTCCAAAGAATAAAGACCTAACTTGTTCAACCTTTCTCTGTAACTTAGTTGCTGAAACCCAGGCAACATTCTAGTAAATCTCCTCTGTACTCTCTCTATTTTGTTGGAAATAGATAAGGAAATAGATTAATAACAGACTAAAAAAAACTAATTTAGATAATAAACTAGGCTTCAGTTCCAGTTATGCTTGGGAGGAGGTGAGGAGATTCAGAACCTTGGCAAACAGACACGAGTCTGACTCTGGTTAACCCCTTCCAACCAGCAGTTGATTATTACTGAAGGGGAAGCAAATCTAAAAACTGTTAGCATAGGTAAATGGTAGATAATTTGAAGACATATTTAGATAAGACTTAATTAGATAAATAGTATATATATATATGGTAATTGTGATATATAACACGGCTTTGAATTGGCCCCAACTCCCTTTTGCAAGATTATTCAAGGGAGCGGAGCTAAATGTAGATTAACAACAACGGAAGTCAACAAATTTGTAACTACAACCATTAGGTGGATAATTTGTTACAGTGTCGTTATTTTTAGACACTGTAATATCACTTAAAAAAAAAAATTGTGTCACAATAATTCACATTTTTTTGTTTTTTTGTTCAAGGACAATTCTAAAAGGGATGTACCAACAGAATTTAATAGCGCAAATGCTCCCCCAACATCCAGAGACCTGAGGTATTGGTTGCACCATATGACTCAAAGGTATTAAAATAATTTAAAATGCAAGACGATAAACAAAAGAAACTTGGAGGAATCACATTTTGCAGTTGGAACATAAGGGGTGCTAACGAACCTATTAAAAGGGGTAAGATTTTCGCACAATTGAAGTCGCTCAATTCGGACATAATTTTTTTACAAGAAACACATCTGAAATTGCAAGCTCAGACTAGATTGAAGGCAAATTGGATAGGCCAAACATATCAATCTTCATATATCTCTAAATCTAGTGGTACGGCAATTATTATTCGCAAAGGTATACCATTTAAATCAAAGAATATCATAATAGATAAGGAAGGGAGATATCTCATAGTTACCGGAGAGATTCATGCTACTCCAATCACCTTGGTAAATATTTATGTGCCTAATTTTGATAATCCCCAATTTTTAAATAAAATCCTGAATATAATTTCAGAGTTTAATTATCAAAACGTGATAATTGGGGGAGACTTTAACTGCATTTTAGATCCGTACCTGGATAAATCTACACAACAAAAGAGGGGTAACACAAAATCTAAAACTAGTGAACCTAAATACATACATAAAAAATACAAATACAACAGATGTTTGGAGGATCGCTAACCCTGCTGGAAGGGAATACTCGTTTTATTCAACGGTACACAAAACCTACTCACGTATCGACTATTTTCTAGTGGACACAAAATTAATTCCCTATACAATGAACCCAAAATATCACAACAGCATTATTACTGATCACACCCCGTTAACTTTTTTTTTAAACTTGAAGGAATGCCTAATAAAAAATCGTTTTGGAGGTTTAATCCTCAAATTCTAAATAATCCACAAGGTGGTATATATTTAAAACAACAGATGGAACTTTTTTTCGAGACCAATGACACCCCAGATATTTCACCCACTTTACTATGGGAATCTTTTAAAGCATTTATTAGAGGATCTATAATCTTATATCAAGCTTTTCTAAATAAAAAGAATAAGAATGAACAAAGGCAGTTAGAAGAACGAATTAGACAATTGGATCTAGATAACGCTAAAGAGCCAACTATAGATAAACATAATAAAATAACAATATTGAAATTTAAATTAAATAAAATATTATCAGTAAAAGTTAGAAGATTATTTCAAATTACAAAACAGGAAAATGTTGAATTTGGTGATAAACCGCATAAACTTTTGGCACGTCAATTGAAAAAACGGGAAAAAGATCATACGATTTTAAAGATTAAATCAGATAAAGGTGAATTATTAACACTACCTAATGATATTAATAAAAGATTTGCTCAATTTTATCAAAATGTATATACATCTAAAACGTCAGCAGACAGTACTGAAGTTATAGAGTTCTTGGATAACTGTAATCTCCCAAAACTTAACCTGATCGAACAAGAGGAATTAGGAGCACAAATCTCAATTAAGGAAATAGAAGAAATAATAAACTCACTAAAGAATGGAAAAACACCAGAACCAGATGGATTTAGTAATTAATTTTATTTAAACAATTATGAGATAATTACACCACGGTTACATAAAATGTATACATATGCTTTCAAAGAACAAACACTACCAGAAACATTAGCGGAATCAACGATTACACTTATACCTAAAAAAGATAAAGATTTAGAAGACACTGGTTCATACAGAGCCATTGCGCTGTTAAATACAGATCAAAAAATACTAGTGAAAACATTAGCTAGAAGATTAAGTAAATATGTTAGTAAATTAATAAATGCGGATCAAACAAGGTTTATACCCAAGAGATACTCATGCAATAATTTGAGATGTCTGTATAATATAATGCATTCATAAATAACCGAAGAACAAGACTTATCAATTATTTCATTGGATGCAGAAAAAGCATTCGATCAAGTGGAATGGGACTACCTTGTTAAAGTATTGCAAACATTTCAAATGGGAGAGAATTTTATCTCATGGGTAAAACTATTATATGACAGGCCCACTGCTAGAATATTAACTAATAACATGTTGTCCCCGAAATTTCAATTATCAAGGGGCAATAGACAAGGATGTTCACTATCACCTCTGCTATTTGCTCTTGTAATAGAACCTTTAGCTGAAAGCATTAGAACGCATCTGAATATCCATGGTTATAATATAAAATACTCAAATAATATAATATCATTATACGCAGATGATGTACTACTACACATCACAAAATCACAAATCAGTATACCAAATATATTAAATCTAATAGAGGAATTTGGATCCTTTTCAGGATATAGAATAAATTGGAATAAAAGTGAAGTTATGACGATAAAACCTCAAGACTCAACACACCTGTTAAAATTTCCTTTTAAAATTGCTTCAGAAAAATTTAAATATTTGGGAAATGAAATTACTAGAAAATATAAATCTTTATTTAATGCAAACTATATGCCCCTACTTAATAAATTAAACGCCCTGATGAAATTTTGGAAAACTCTTCCGATGTCTTTAATAGGCCAAATAAATGCTATAAAAATGATCTTTCTACCACAAATTTTATATCTATTCCAATCAATACCAATATACTTACCAAAAAAGTTTTTAAAAAAACTGAATTCCGATATCACAAATTTTATATGGGACTATAAATCCCATAGAATTCAAAGAAGACATTTGTGCAAACCTAAAGAATTTGGTGGATTAACACTCCCTAATTTTTTGTATTATTATTGGGCAGCAAATGTCAAAAATGTGATTCACCTGTTGGACAACTCTGTCCAGCAAGTGGATTGGATAGTAATGGAGAGAGAGGATTGCTCCCCTTTTAATATAGGAGCGATCCTTCTCTCACCAACAAAATTGAATAAGACAATATACAGTAAAAATCCAATTATTCATAGTACAATTAGAATTTGGAAACAAATAAAATTAACCTTAAAATTAAGAAACCTATCGCTTCTCTCACCAATAGTTAATAATCCGTCATTTAAACCATCTATTATAGATAAATCATTTACACACTGGGATAGAATAGGAATTAAAACGTTTGGAGACATGTATGATAATGGAAATGTTTTATCATTTCACCAACTACAACTTAAATACAATCTGAGAAGTAATCAATATTTTAAATATTTTCAAATCCGTGACGATTTGAAAAAATATACACAAGAATATCAAAATTTGTCTCCAGACCTATTAGACGATGCAATTAATATAAAGGCGGAATCAACTAATTTAATATCATACTTGTATAATATCATCCTAAATATAGAAATACCATCATCCAATAGAATTAGAAGAGATTGTGAACAAGAACTAGCTATAAAAATCTCGAAAGAGTGTTGGGATAAACACTTGCTATATGTGCACAAATGCTCGATCAATGTAAGACATATTCTAATCCAATTTAAAACTTGACATAGACTATATTACTCACAAACTAAAATAAGTAAATGTTATCCAGATGTATCTCCCATCTGTGATAAATGTCTATCCCAAGAAGCAACTATAGGACATTCCTTTGTTTTTTGTATAAAAATCCAAAAATTTTGGAATGAAATCTTTGAAATGTTTACAAAATTATTTAAAATAAAACTGAAACCGAACGCAGAATTGATTATTTTCGGAACAATGGAAGCCAGCTTTGAGCTGACTTCGTTCCAAATGAGCTTCCTTAATTACGGCTTAATAATGGCAAAAAAACATATACTTAAATTCTGGAAAAACGCTCCCACACCAACGATAAAAATGTGGATTTCAAATATGTCCGAACTGTTACACCTGGAAGACATGCGATTCCTCTTAGCAGGCAAATCAGACCATTTCCAAAAGATTTGGTCTCCATTTATCGACTTATTACAAGCATAGGGTGCAACATAACTTTGAAAATAAATGGTTTCAGGACCTGGTGAGGGGTGTGTAAAGATACGAAGTAGGTACATCCCTTTTATCTTATCTTATTTTACTTTCTTCTGTTCTCTAATTTTCTCTTTCTTTTTCTTTGGTTTTCTTTTTAACTCTTTTTCGTGGTTTACGTTCCTACGGGTTTCGCTGGACCACTCTTTCATGCACTCACTATCTTATATAACTCTTACTATTTCTCTTCTTTTTAAAGTTTAAAATAAGAAGTGGTACAAGAAATGTATCATGTTATTTTTGGTTGATATCACTGCAATGTACAATACTTCTAATAAATACAAATATTAAAAACAAAAAAACTTGTTATGCAAATATTCCTCAAGATTTTCCTAATGGGACCAGTATCTTAAGATGATTATGTTTTTGTCAGCTGGTCTCAGCATAAAGAACACAGCCTTACTTAATCTGTGGCTTAGTCTCCAGATCATACTTACATTAGGGTAGTTTATTATAGAAATAATCTTATAAGCAAATGAGCAAGATTGCGTGCATTTGAGTTTGACAGCATACCCACCAGAGCAGAGATCAGGGATGTCATTAGGTATACAAGTGCACTCAGATGCTAGTGCCTATGAAATGGAGGACAGTTCTTTTTTTTCAATAGTCTCAAGATATTGCTGATGGCTCATTAGCAGCCAATACAATGGATTTCTCTTTCATCATACAGCATGAGGTTTACATAGTGCAGGTTAATAAATTATAAAATTTGGTGGAATATGTCTGGATATTATGCACATTGTTGCATAAGTTATTGTCTAACTCAACAGTCTATTGGGACTACAGGCCAGTTTAGAGCATTGGCCATGTATGCAAGTTAGCATCCTGATATTAATAACTCATGTTTTTCCTACCATTAATGGTTTATCTGTTTAAATGTTTCATACACAGATTATGTCACTGCATGAAACCATAGAGCTTTGAAATCTTCACGTAGTCACTCACGTGACTTTGAAATAAAATAGAAAGATTAAACGAGAACTTATCGTTTGAAGTTTGATCTTTATTTTATGAGAAGTTGCGATGAGGGATTACGTGCCCTCCACTCCCAACCCTATTCTCATAAAGATCATTCGGTAGTTCTAGCCTTCAATCTTTCTATAGCTTAGGTCAGCAACTATTCTGTGGTTTCATGCAGCTACTTTGAAGATTGACGCTCATGCGGGTTGGCGGGCTTCTTCACGTAATCCCTCATCGCAACTTCTCATAAAATAAAGATCAAACTTCAAACGGTAAGTTCTCGTTTAATCTTTCTATTAATTCTGGGAATGGATTTACTTCTGGAGCCGGCATGTTTCGTATTAGGATATACTTCAGCAATGACAGATATTCAAAATCAGAAATATTTGCTTGGGGTGATGCTGTTGATTGCAAAAGAGATGATAACAGTGTTATGGAGAAAGGAAATGCCACCAAACGTTCAACAGTGCAGGGAAAGACTGAAAAATGTATACTTGATGGAAAGTATAACAGCTAAACTCCAGTTGAGGACTGATGTATTTAATATTATATGGGAACCGGTAATACTACAAATGCCAAGATTGATTAAGGATACGATTGGATGAGATTGCTCTGGTGCCTGTGAATAGGATGCTTTTATGATAGAATGTAAAGATGATTTGATGTGATGTGATGCGATGCCAATAGTGGTTAGGTGATTTGTATTTTGCTATTTTGCTATTTTCTTTTTTGTTTTTCTCTGGTATGTTTGTATGTGTATTTTGGTATGTCAATAAATGTTGAGTTAAAAAAAAAAGAAGCAATATTATTTTCTTTCATTTCCCCACTTAACCCATTCAAAATGAAACCAATTGTTTAGCTCACACAGAGATTTAGGTAGGAGAGCAAATCTGATGGGAAATGAAATTGGACCAGTAAATGTCTGATGGAGTGAATGATTTTCTTGTTGCTATGTTCTAACAATTCTCAAATCAGTGATGTTTAATTTAAGGACAAACATAGAAACCAAGATTATTTTTCAGTCATTTATTAAACTCAATAGTACAGATTTGCAGATATTGTTCCAGCATTGCACTACCTCTACATGTTAACTCCTTTACTGTATTTTTCAATACCTTTAGGTATCAGGATAAGGTCCAGGAGGATTGGCAAGTAACCAAAGTTGTTCCTTGCTTAAGAAGGGAAGTAGAGAAATTATAGGCCAGTGAGCCACACGTCAGTAGTATTGAAGCTATTGAAGAGGATTTGTGGGGCTAGGATTTACTCCTATTTGGAAGGGAATGGGCTAATTAGGAACAGTCAACATGGTTTGGCACACAGCAGGTCATATTTTCTTAACTTGGTTACGTTTTTTTTCAATGGACCAGAGTATCTCTGTAAGCCAATCTCTGCTAATGATCCAGAAATTAAACAAAACATCACAATGAACGTTATTGCTATAAATCCTATTATTCTCTCGAAGGTTGTTCACACTTCAACATTATTGTTACAACATATCCATGAATTGATCGTACATGGAGGAAGAGGATTCCTGCTGTCAAAACGTTGGACTTTTGTGTTTTGGACTATATACTGGGTATCATGCCTGATGTTAAGGGCTTGGTGCGCACGGTACAACTTCAAACCAAGAACAATGTTTTAATAAGACCAATAAGCAAGTTATGCTTGCTTCTAGAAGGCAAAGGTGAAGATAAAGAATCGCTAAAGTCTGAATGCTTATATATAATGCATGCTAATTTTTTTGTTTTTTGATATATGTTAAACTTTTATAGCTACTTTTTTTAATGTCTGTTAGTAATTGCCTCATTATATACTCAGAACAATTAGGGGCCAGTATGTAGTAGCCATTTAGCTTAACTCGGTATGTTATAGTTATAACCAGTTATCTTTAAATTTTATCTGCATGTAATTATATAGGTGGGATTTATTACGCAGTCAGAGGCGTGTTTGAGGCTGGGATTCTCGCGCAGACGCGCTAGTAGTTTTTAGTTTAGTTGGAGGAAGCATGGGGGAGAGGTCACAGCTATCGACCATGCATGAGTTTGACTACGAGTAAGAACAAAATGAACTTAAACAAGAAGTTTGGATGAATATCTTACTGTTTTTACTACGACAATAAAGCTATTAATTAAGAGATTGTGCTTTGAAGATTTATCTTTAGACGGCTTTGAATGTCTCATGGAGAGCTCGCATGCGTATCAACATTATCTCCTTGCCCCTGTCGTCAATCATAGTGGCTAGAGGAAAGATTCCTTGAAGGATATAATAATCTGCCATTACAGTGACCAAGGTTATCAATGAGGGAAGGGTAATGGATGTTGTCAACTTGGATGTTAGTAAGCCTCCCATGGTAGGCTGATCCAGATTAGGATGCTTGGGATTCATGGTCATATGGATTCAGAACTGGCTTACTCATTGAAGCATCGGAGATGTCCTCATTCTTCAGGACCTCCTCCCCTACTATAGATGAGACTCTCACCAGGGTTTCTTCCATACCCTGTAACACTGCTCTCTCTCCCCATCCCCCCACTCGCCTTCATCCTCACCGTCCTCACCTTCCACCCTACTAGCCGTCACATACAACAAATAATCCTGTCATTTTCGCCACCTCCAACGTGACCCCACCACTCACCACATCTTCCCATCTCCTCCCCTGTCTGCTTTCCTCAAAGACCGCTCCCTCCGTAACTCCTTGGTCAATTCGTCCCTTCCCACCCGTACCACCCCCTCCCCGGGTTCTTTCCATTGCAACTGCAAGAAATGCTACATTTGTCGCTTTACCTCCCCCCTTGACTCCATTCAAGGACCCAAGCAGTCGTTCCAGGTACGACAGAGGTTCACCTGCACCTCCTCCAACCTCATCTATTGCATCCGCTGCTCTGGATGTCAGCTGATCTACATCGGTGAGACCAAGCGTAGGCTTGGCGATTGCTTCGCCGAACACCTCCACTCGGTCCGCAATAACCAACCTGATCTCCCGGTAGCTCAGTACTTCAACTCCCCCTCCCATTCCGAATCCGACCTTTCTGTCCTGGGCCTCCTCCATGGCCAGAGTGAGGACCACCGGAAATTGGAGGAGCAGCACCTCATATTTCACTTGGGCAGTTTATACCCCAGCGGCATGAACATTGACTTCTCCAATTTCAGGAAGCCCTCACTGTCTCCTCCCCTTCTCAGCTCTCTCGGCCCTCTGACTCCTCGTCTTCCTTTCTTCTTCCCACTCCCCCACCCTACATCAGTCTGAAGAAGGGTTTCGGCCCAAAACGTTGCCTATTTCCTTCGCTCCATAGATGCTGCCGCACCCACTGAGTTTCTCCAGCACTTTTGTCTAATTGAAGACAGTTGTTTGTGCGGGAAAAACCTTAGAGAAAGGTCTATGAATGAATGAATTAATTAAATAATACTTTATTGTCATTATAACATGTAAACATGTACAATGAAATTAACAATGCCAACCAGTCGGTGCACCATTCACACATTTGGTTTGGATTATTTTGCCTGAGATAAATGAGGAAAGCAATCCATTAGGCTGAATCTTAATATTGAAATCTCTGGGCTATATCATAACCAAATAATTGAGGTAAGAACAAATTTGAAAATACAATTTACTTTTGTTAAGTTGCATTATCCATGTAAATTATTTGATAAAGATTTGAATCAATCTATTGTTAATCAAAAATGTTCAAGTATCATTGATTTACAAGTCTGGACTGAGAATTACCATTTAAACAATGAAGCTGTTCCCTATCTGGAGTTCATGAAAGATTATTTTGCCATGGTCTTCCCAACAACAAGTGGGAAATGAAACTGGTGACCTGAATTATTATAGGCACATCTATGATTTATGCTCAATGTATTCTACTTTTCTTCAGATACAATTTACCAATTTAAGACAGGTAACTTTGGATGAAAAAATTAAAATCCTCTCTTACTTAATTTTGATCGGAATTGAACAATGTAACGTAAAGATGTGTGGATATGGCAATTGGCATCTCTCGTTGACCAGGTGCAGAAGGGGATCTTGAGAATCGGTAAAATAAGATTTAGATGCATTACCTCTTGCCTGGGAATGTGTAGAATGGTGAATGGTGAATGTAAACATAACAAAACTAGGACATAGATAAGGAAGCTTGTTTTCCCAGTGGAAAGTTACAGATTGCTGGATTACAATAGTAGATGGAATGTCAAGCTGGCTAGACCACCTTGACATTCCAAGTAGTGTAGATACGTTGCAGTAAATGGGGGCTGATGATTAGCTCGGAGAGGGGATAGTGGCGCGGTCTCCTTGGAAGGTGAGATAGAATAATGTCAAGATCCCCTTGTATTAACTTTGACTTGTATTAACCATCTGTTGTTGAATAAGATTAATATAAATAAAAAGTATGTTATGACTAATGAAATAATTGGTACCCATGTAGGAGATAGTATATTTTCGTATAGTTGTATCTAACAAAGCATAAAAGTTGTTTACCACAGAGTATAACTGTCAGCTAATTCTGCTGTGAAGTCAGAGAACTGGTGAGCAGTTAACTGCCGCCATCTCTCCATGCAATAAAGTCTCTTGAAGCGAACCTCGAAGTCTCCGTTTTTTCCCTTCAATTTCCCTCTGTTAATTTCTTCCACAGTTGCTAACAATGGCGAGATGTGATTATTTGTAGCATTATATTAATGATTTGGATGAGAACATATAAGGCAAGATTTGTAAATTTGCAGATGACACTAAAGCGGGTGGTATTGTAGATAGAGAAGATGGTTGTCAAGAAACATAAAACATAGAAACGTAGAAAAAGAGTTGCAGGTATAGGCCATTCAGCCCTTCGAGCCAGCACTGCCATTCAATATGATCATGGCTGATCATCTAAAATCACTACCTCGTTCCTGCTTTTTCCCCATATCCCTTGATTCCTTCAGCCCCAAGAGCTAAATCTAACTATTACTTGAAAACATCCAGTGAATTGGCCTCCACTGCCTTCTGTGGCAGAGAATTCCACAGATTCACAACTCTGGGTGAAGAAGTTTTTCCTCATCTCTGTCCTAAATGGCCTCCCCTTTATTCTTAAACTGTGACCCCTGGCTCTAGACTCCGCCAACATCAGGAACATTTTTTCCTGCATCTAGCCTGTCCAATTCTTTAAGAATTGTATATGTTTCTAAAAGATACCCTGTCATCCTTCTAAATTCCAGTGACCTATTCTTTCATCATATGTCAGTCGTGCCATTAACCTGGTGAACCTACACTCCCTCAATGGCCATAATGTCCTTCCTCAAATTAGGAGAGCAAAATTGCACACAATACTCCAGGTGTGGTCTCACCCTGGCCCTGTACAACTGCAGTAGGACCTCCTTGCTCCTAAACTCAAATCCTCTCGCAATGAAGGTCAACATGCCATTAGCTTTCTTCACTGCCTGCTGTACCTGCATGCTTGCTGCTCTAAGGTTACAGTGGGATCTTGATCAGTTGGGCAAATGGGCAAAGGAATGGTTAATGGAGTTTGTTATATTCCGGACAGCAGAATGAACAATAACTTACACGCAGGCTGGCTGGATCACAAGAGAGCTTTATTACCGAACATTCCCTACTTATATACAAAACCAACTCATTAGCATGTAATGAATATGCATGAATACATTACACTGCTCTCCCTTTTTTAAAGTATTAAATCTAAGTACACAGTTACAATTTTCTTGTTAGGATACTTGATTTAAACCAGTGTTCATTAAATTTTAAATGATAACACAATATATTTATTTAACATATTTACACATTTTCATTCTACCTAGACAGTGAGTTACTTAACTTAAAAACCTAATCTGACTACTGGTTTATGGATCCTGCCTGATCGTCTAACAGTAACAGGTGTAACAGGTTTAGGTGTTGACTCAACTGTAGGCTTGTTTGGCTCTGTTTTAGTATTCTGACTTTGACCAGAGGAATCTGTTTCTTTGTCTGTACTGACTGAACTTTGTGTTTCAATCACAGTTGGCTCTTCCAACTCACTTTCCGATAAAGACTCAGGGATTAGGACTTCATGTTCAGTTTTTGGTTCATCTTTGGCTGGAATCATTTGATCAACATGAACACTTTTGATCCTATCTCCCACTTCAACTAAGTATCTTTTTGTTCCACACACTTCCACTATTTTCCCAACATCCCATTTGTCTCGACTGGACTTGTTAAGAGGACTGAGAACACGAACCAGCTTGAAGTACCTCTGGTTTGAAGTACCTCTGGTTTGAAGTACCTCTGGTTTGAAGTACCTCTGGTTTGAAGTACCTCTGGTTTGAAGTACCTCTGGTTTGAAGTACCTCTGGTTTGAAGTACCTCTGGTTTCAAGTACCTCTGGTTTGAAGTACCTCTGGTTTGAAGTACCTCTGGTTTGAAGTACCTCTGGTTTCAAGTACCTCTGGTTTCAAGTACCTCTGGTTTCAAGTACCTCTGGTTTGAAGTACCTCTGGTTTGAAGTACCTCTGGTTTGAAGTACCTCTGGTTTGAAGTACCTCTGGTTTGAAGTACCTCTGGTTTGAAGTACCTCTGGTTTCAAGTACCTCTGGTTTCAAGTACCTCTGGTTTGAAGTACCTCTGGTTTGAAGTACCTCTGGTTTGAAGTACCTCTGGTTTGAAGTACCTCTGGTTTGAAGTACCTCTGGTTTGAAGTACCTCTGGTTTGAAGTACCTCTGGTTTGAAGTACCTCTGGTTTCAAGTACCTCTGGTTTGAAGTACCTCTGGTTTCAAGTACCTCTGGTTTGAAGTACCTCTGGTTTCAAGTACCTCTAGTTTGAAGTACCTCTGGTTTGAAGTACCTCTGGTTTCAAGTACCTCTGGTTTGAAGTACCTCTGGTTTGAAGTACCTCTGGTTTGAAGTACCTCTGGTTTGAAGTACCTCTGGTTTGAAGTACCTCTGGTTTGAAGTACCTCTGGTTTGAAGTACCTCTGGTTTGAAGTACCTCTGGTTTGAAGTACCTCTGGTTTGAAGTACCTCTGGTTTGAAGTACCTCTGGTTTGAAGTACCTCTGGTTTGAAGTACCTCTGGTTTCAAGTACCTCTGGTTTCAAGTACCTCTGGTTTGAAGTACCTCTGGTTTGAAGTACCTCTGGTTTGAAGTACCTCTGGTTTGAAGTACCTCTGGTTTGAAGTACCTCTGGTTTGAAGTACCTCTGGTTTGAAGTACCTCTGGTTTCAAGTACCTCTGGTTTGAAGTACCTCTGGTTTGAAGTACCTCTGGTTTGAAGTACCTCTGGTTTGAAGTACCTCTGGTTTGAAGTACCTCTGGTTTGAAGTACCTCTGGTTTGAAGTACCTCTGGTTTGAAGTACCTCTGGTTTGAAGTACCTCTAGTTTGAAGTACCTCTGGTTTGAAGTACCTCTGGTTTCAAGTACCTCTGGTTTGAAGTACCTCTGGTTTGAAGTACCTCTGGTTTGAAGTACCTCTGGTTTCAAGTACCTCTGGTTTGAAGTACCTCTGGTTTGAAGTACCTCTGGTTTCAAGTACCTCTGGTTTCAAGTACCTCTGGTTTGAAGTACCTCTGGTTTGAAGTACCTCTGGTTTCAAGTACCTCTGGTTTCAAGTACCTCTGGTTTGAAGTACCTCTGGTTTGAAGTACCTCTGGTTTGAAGTACCTCTGGTTTGAAGTACCTCTGGTTTGAAGTACCTCTAGTTTGAAGTACCTCTGGTTTGAAGTACCTCTGGTTTCAAGTACCTCTGGTTTGAAGTACCTCTGGTTTGAAGTACCTCTGGTTTGAAGTACCTCTGGTTTGAAGTACCTCTGGTTTGAAGTACCTCTGGTTTGAAGTACCTCTGGTTTGAAGTACCTCTGGTTTGAAGTACCTCTGGTTTGAAGTACCTCTGGTTTGAAGTACCTCTGGTTTGAAGTACCTCTGGTTTCAAGTACCTCTGGTTTGAAGTACCTCTGGTTTGAAGTACCTCTGGTTTGAAGTACCTCTGGTTTCAAGTACCTCTGGTTTGAAGTACCTCTGGTTTGAAGTACCTCTGGTTTCAAGTACCTCTGGTTTCAAGTACCTCTGGTTTGAAGTACCTCTGGTTTGAAGTACCTCTGGTTTCAAGTACCTCTGGTTTCAAGTACCTCTGGTTTGAAGTACCTCTGGTTTGAAGTACCTCTGGTTTGAAGTACCTCTGGTTTGAAGTACCTCTGGTTTGAAGTACCTCTGGTTTGAAGTACCTCTGGTTTCAAGTACCTCTGGTTTCAAGTACCTCTGGTTTGAAGTACCTCTGGTTTGAAGTACCTCTGGTTTGAAGTACCTCTGGTTTGAAGTACCTCTGGTTTGAAGTACCTCTGGTTTGAAGTACCTCTGGTTTGAAGTACCTCTGGTTTGAAGTACCTCTGGTTTGAAGTACCTCTGGTTTGAAGTACCTCTGGTTTCAAGTACCTCTGGTTTCAAGTACCTCTGGTTTGAAGTACCTCTGGTTTCAAGTACCTCTGGTTTCAAGTACCTCTGGTTTGAAGTACCTCTAGTTTCAAGTACCTCTGGTTTCAAGTACCTCTGGTTTGAAGTACCTCTGGTTTCAAGTACATCTGGTTTCAAGTACCTCTGGTTTCAAGTACCTCTGGTTTTTGTGGGAGTCAAAATGGCGTTTCTGACTTAATTGTTTTTGTTCAACTCTCAAATCCAAATTGGGTTGAACTAGACTTAGGCGTATTCTTAGCCTTCTCTTCATCAACAGTTCTGCAGGTGAGTAACCTGTTGTTGTGTGTGGTGTGGTTCTGTACTTCAGCAAGGAACTAGCCAAACGATGTTTCATGATGAGCTTTGAACTACCCTGCAAAACCTGTTTATTGAGAGCGTCTTTGACAACTCTAACATACCTTTCCGCCGCCCCGTTAGAGGCTGGATGGTTTGGGGGAACAAGTGTGTGTTTTACACCATTCCGCTGCATGAACTCTTTGAACTGTTCTGAACGAAACTGAGGCCCATTATCAGAAACAAGTTCTTCCAGTAAACCATGGAATGCAAAAATTGATCTCAACTCATCTATGGTACGCTCAGTAGTAGTGCTTGACCCCATATGTTTAACCTCAATCCATTTGGAATGACTATCTACCAGCACCAGAAAGTGATCATTACCCTTTTCGCAAAAATCTACATGAACTCTCTGAAAAGGTCTACTTGGCCATGACCAGGGTTGCAGTGGTGTTTTTGGTGGTTTAGTCCGGCAATTTTGGCAGACGCTACATTTATTCACCAGTGACTCAATGTCACTGTCAATACCAGGCCAATACACAACACTTCTGGCAATTGACTTCATGCTTACTATGCCAGGATGTTCGGCATGAAGTTCGTTCATAATTTTGTTTCTCAAAGACTCTGGTACAACCACTCTGTAACCCCACTTAATACATCCCTGCTCACATGATAATTCATGGCATCGATTAGGGAAAGGCTTCAGCTCTGATTTCAGAACTGAGTTCAATCCACTATCGATTTCAGTCCAACCATTCAATGTCTGTTCATAAACCCACTTCAGCACATTGTCTTTCTTTGTTTCTGCTGCAATTTCTGTTGCAGTCACTGGAAAGTCTTCATCTACCACTTGCATTGTGTAGATTGAGTTCTCACTTCCCACGTCAGAGTTCTCATGGGACAACCGGGACAACGCATCTGCAACTGCGTTGCACTTGGAGCTTCTGTACTCCACCTTGTAGTCATACTGCGACAGCAAAATTGCCCAGCGTTGCATCCTTGATGCCGCCATGGAAGGTATAGCTGACTTGGGACCCAGTATCACTAATAGTTGCTTGTGATCAGTCACTAGGGTGAATGGTCTGCCGAGAAGAAACTGATGGAATTTCTTGATTCCGAACACGATGCTGAGTGCTTCCTTTTCTAACTGCGCATAGTTGCGTTCACTCGATGACAGGGTGCGGGATGCAAAAGCAATAGGCTTTTCCTGTCTGTCATTCATTACATGGGAGATCACTGCACCTGCATCATAACTTGAAGCATCACAAGCAAGTTTCATCTCGTGTGTCATATCGTAGTGAACAAGAAGTTTGTCACTTATCAAGTTTTCCTTGCAGATGTCAAATGCACGTTGCTGTTCCTTTCCCCACGTCCATTTCACGTCTTTTTGTAGCAGATGATGAAGTGGCTTTAGCACAGTTGCTAAATCTGGAAGGAATCGTGCATAGAACTGCACCATCCCAAGGAATGATCGTAGCTCTGACACATTGTTGGGTTTTGGAGCATTCACTATTGCTTCAACTTTCGCTTTCACAGGGCGAAGTCCGTTGGCGTCTACCTTGAGTCCAAGGTAGACCACCTCTGACTGTGCAAATGCACATTTACTTTGACACAGTTTGACATTGTGGCAGTTCAGTCTTATGAGAACTTGCTCGAGGATTTTCAGATGTTCTACCATGCCTTCTGTGAATATCAATAGGTCATCCTGGTTGCACACACAGTGCGGAATGCCTTGTAATATTTGGTCCATGACAGTGAAAAATTTTCGGGGAGGATTTCACACCATAGGGCAGCTTTGTATATGAATACAAGCCCTTATGTGTGTTGATAGTCAAGTACTGATGACTTTCCTTATCGACATTGAGTTGGGTGTAGGCGAGAGACAAATCCAGTTTAGTGAAGACTCTTGCTCCGCTAAGTTCTGCATATAGATCTTGCGAGGTTGGTAACGGATATTGTTCATCATCAACGGCTTGGTTGATTGTGACTTTGTAATCACCACATAGTCAAACAGTTTTATCAGCCTTGGGTACGGCCACAATTGGCGTTGCCCATTTACTCTGGTCTGTCTTCACAAGTACTCCATTACGCTCTAATCTGTCAGGTTCTGCCTCCACTTGTTGCTTTAGTGCATATGGTCGATAAGGCCTCACATCTTGCTTAAGTCGAATGTGTGCAGAGTACCCTGTTATTCCCGTGTCACTGTCAGCAAAAATGTTTGCTTATGACTTTTACAAGACGTGATTTGGACAAATTGACGCTGAAAATTTTCTTCCAGTCTAATTCTATTCTACTCAGCCAATCCTTTCCAAGGAGGGTTGGTTTATTTCTGTAGCTGGCTACTATGATGGGCAGTATTACCGACTGACCATTATGCTGAACTTTACAGTTCATTTGTCCACAAGTCTCCAAAACTTTGTCCGAGTAGGTTCTCAGCTTGACCTTACTCTCAAACAATGGTATCTGTGGGAACTTTGTTTCGTACAGGTCTTTGCTCATGACCGAACAATCTGCTGCCGTGTCAATACACATATCGATTAACTGTTCATTAATCAATAGTTTAGTTCGAAAGTCCTTGCCTTGGCTGGTTGTAGGCTTATCGATGTTGGTTGCATAAATGGTGTACAACCCAAGTTCATTTACATCTGGGTTCACCTCCAAGTTGTGAACTCCTCTCCGGTGTTGTTGCTTGATTCCAGCAGATTGTTGGTTTATTGTTTTATGCTTGGCCCGACATGCTGAGGCGATATGGCCTTTCTTCTGGCAGTTATAGCACTTGGCCATTTTGAAGTGACAAAATTGGGATGAGTGATTACCGTTGCAACGATAACAACTGGCTGAACTCGGCTCCCCGCCATACTACGGTTTTGGTTTAGCGCCTCTTGGTTTCGCCTTAGGCACTGCCTTGTGACTGCAAACGGCCACTGCAGTTCGTGGTGGGCGAAACTCGCGAGCATTCTTTGATGCCATCTCTATTGTGGTAGCAATCTTGCATGCTTTCTCGAATGTGAGATCTGGAGTGTTCATCAGTTTGGACTGAATTCGTTCATCCACCAGACCACAAACAAATCTGTCGCGTAGTGCTCGTCCAAGAAATGTTCCAAAGTTACAGTGTAAACTTAAGTTCTTCAAGGCAACAATGTACTCATTGATTGTCACATACTGCTTCTGGTTTCTAGTGCCAAATTTATAGCTTTCTGCAATTTCCAGAGGCTTTGGGTTGAAGTGCTCCTCCAACTTATTTATAATAGTAAGATTAAACGAGAACTTACCAGTTTGAAGTTTGATCTTTATTTTATGAGGAGTTACGTTGGTGATTACGTGAAGAAGACCCGTCAGGGCGCATGCGCGTCAATCTTCAAAGCAGCGGTATGAAATCACAGACAACACAATATTTGAAGTAACATATTAAGATGAGCAACATGAGAACTACCATATGACCTTTATGAGAGAGGGTTGGGCGTGGCGGGCACGTAATCACCTCATAAAATAAAATGGGCGTGGCGGGCACGTAACCTCATAAAATAAAGATCAAACTTCAAACTGGTAAGTTCTCGTTTAATCTTACTATTTTACTTCGGAGTCACGTGAGTGACTACGTGAAGGGTTCAAAGCTCTGTGATTTTATGCCGCAGATCCAAATCCCGGCCTCACTGCATTGATTGACTTTCGATGAGAAACAATCAATAATGCATTAAACATGAAATGTTAATATCATGCAGTAACAATTGATTTGAATAATCAAAACAAACAGTAACCCGTCTATCCCAGGGGAACTAAACAGGACTTAATACTGAATTTGCAAACAGCCTCTCTCCGATCGACGATCGGCCGATGGTAAATTTTATTTTTTATTTTTTATTATTTAAAAAAAAAAAAAATTCATTTGACCACCCGTCACCTATAAAAATATGGCCGCTGTGAACATCCATCGCCCTAGCCGATGACGTTGCTGCTGCACTAGTGGAAAAAGGATATATACACTTCAGTGTTAATATCTGCCTTAATCAACATTTGCTTTAAACCACCTTGAGATAGTCTGCACTGACACTCTCCTGTGTGGCTTCATGTAACTGATGCTGTTTCCACATTTCTTAAGGTCTTTATAGCTTCAATATAATGAAAATAAATGTGCCATTACACATAAACATGGATCAGTAGGTTATGCTGAAACACAATTTTAACAAACCTGTGAAACCTGGCCTGCTCTGCTTAAGCAGTATGCAATTATATAACATAACATTCTCTTCAGCAACTTCCATCCTGTCTAGCAGAAGTTTTTGCAAAATCTGCACTTGCTATGCTGAACCAATGCCAAGAGCATAACCATTTTCATGATTAGTTTGGCAAATTCAGAGACATGACAGGAACCTACTGTCGAAGCATCTTGAGGACCTCACTTACATCCCAGATCGCCATATACCTGGGTTTAGGAGGTTTAGAGTTGACATTCCTTTCATCAATCCAGCTATGATATGATGAAACTCAATTTCCTGACCCCATCAAAACCATATGATGACAAAGCACTTAAAGCTGTATTAATGGTGCTATAACTGAGCCCCTCATCATCATAGTGTCAACAGGAACTCTAAAATATCCACAATACCTGCAGTACTATAGTCAATATTATTTTGTACAAAATATTGCTCCCATTTTTTACATAAGTAATATACCCCTTTTGAGTACTCTTTCTCCAGGCTACAGTGAGCATGTCCACCGTTCACCCAGACAGTCCTTGCTCCAGGTATGGCTTTCTTAAAACCTGCAAATTAACAAGTCAATATAATCACATAATAGATGACTTTCCCGTGTTAGCGGATAATCCAGTCAATTCCTACGCTTGGGAACCACCAAAAAGAGGTTGGATCCCTAACTGTAACATCAAAGGGAAACCATGCTTGATTCAGCCAATTAGGTATTACAAGCACCCCAAAGCGGCATCCTGCTTGATTTCTTGCAGACTCCGACTGCCACCTGGTCTGGTTCCCACGAAACCTATTTAGGCTGCTGATGGTTGAACCTTGATGCAAAACAAATCGATATCTGGCATTCATATACAAGTACTATATTATTGAACACCTCCTGGTTCAACATCCAATCTATGTTGTCATTGAACTTTTGTGACTTGGCGTTTGCTACAATGTAGAATCTACCTGGTAGATAAATAGCTGAAATATCTTTTTCAATGCACCAGGCACAAAATTGATTAGCCAATCTGTCACAAAATACCGACTTGATTCCACCGATGTGATTAATATATATGCCACTTGCGTAGTATTGTCAATCTGAAACTGAACATGCAGATTACATTTGTTAGAGCAATAAGCCTTATCCATAAAAACCTCTTAATAGTTAATTGCCCATGTCTGCAGAAGTGATGCCTCTTGCTCAGTCCATCTGCCTCCACAGCTGAAACTCGTATCCGTGACACCCCAACCGAGTGCACTGACATTCATCTGCAAAATCATGGAAGGCTGGTCAAGCATTACCTTGCTATAACTCCTGGACACATGGTGAATCCACCATTGCATATCATAATAGCCTTTACTGGTAACTGCATAGGTCTATTATAATGACCTGAATGTATCCTTAATGCCTCAATTAACTTGATGCAGCTGTCAATTAGCTTTACCCTTTTTTCCCTGGGCAGAGTCACTTAATTGAATCAATTGTGACCCAAATATTCAGGTGTTAATTTGGATTTCTCTGGATGGATCAGCAATCAGCGACTGAGCAGCAATTTTAGAGGCAACGCCCACTGCTTTCCCTCATGCATTCAGCATGGGATCCCGGCACATAGCCATGTTTGGATTCCTGTTTGGAGTTAATCCATACTAACCTTAGACACTCTTTTAGAGTGGGACTTATCGAAGCTGAAGCAGGTATCACCATCCATCTCCTCCATTTGCTTGTACATGCCTCTGTTCCAAGCATGTTGTTCGACACCATTCCCCACAATCTTATCACATATGTGTGTGGCTCCATCTTCATTCACTATACATCCACGTGGGAGGACTTATGCTACCTGCAACAGGAGCTGCCCCAGGTCTGTGTGCATGTATTTTAGCACCATCTCGACCACTACGGAGAACCGAGTGGGAGTAATGGCAACCCTGCAAACAGGTGTTGCTTCAGGCCCATGTTCATACTCCTGTAGCACTCTCTCGACCACTCCGCCATTTGAGTGGGAGAAATTTTGGCAACCCTTTACTAGGCGTCACCTCAGGCGTGTGTGCATGTATTTTAGCACTATCTCGACCACTGTGGTGCAACAAGTGGGAGGAATGGCAACCCTGCAAACAGGTGTTGCTTCAGGCACATGTGCATCCTCCTGTTGCACTCTCTCGACCACTCCGACCCTTGAGTGGAAGGAATTTTTGCAACCCTTTACTAGGTGTTGCTGCCTGACATGCCTTACGATGGAGCGTTGTTGGATTGCAATGATTGTTGTTGGATTGCAATGTTGTTGGATTGCAATGTTGTCTGACATTGATTCCCCTGGCTTGGCACTCACTCTGAATTGGGGTTATCAGGTCGCTGCCTACAGCAGCCACCAGGACTAGCCATGCAAATCGATACTCTGTTGGTATCCTCCTTCCCCAAACAGGCTGCACGTGCTAGCGACTGCAAATCGTGCTCCTTCCCGATGCCAACACCATCTATAGGGAAGAATTGGAGCGCCTCTGGCCCCCGTACATCAAACATAGTGGGAAATGCTGGAACAAAACTTAACAGTTATTTGTCATGGGCAAAGTCATTTATGTGAATAAAGACGCCCATCCCAGTTAAACCTGGGATTTATTTACTTTTAATATGAGTAATCCGGCGTCTTGGGGAAGAAACCGTGCACAGTCCCTTTTAATGAGCAGAATTACTATGATGCCACCTGGTGTAACTCCCACAGGTAACTGATAATACAGCTCAACAAGGCTTCCCATTTCCTTAATTGAGTAAATGATAATCATCTGTCTCGGTATAATAGTCACAATGTGACCAAGTGGTAACTATAATGTCTACCCTTTTGAACGCTTCCCAAAATTGCGTTCGTCCTTAATTTGGAGGGCATGCGTGAATTGTAAATTCTCCTTGAAGGCCAGCTTGGCCTAGACCTGAAACCTCCACAGAATTAGCAGAAAATGCTACTGCCATAGACACAAAAGGGTGATAAACCACTAATCTCACTTCCTGAGTTGGGGTTGGGGTTGGGGTCAGCCACACTGACCCCTTGTACTCCTCTCCACTGAGGAATTGGTAAGCAGCCCTGAGACCTTACTCCTCTCCACTGAGGACATACATATATAACAGAGGGGACCCTCCTGGGCAGGCTCCACATAGTTCAAACTCATATGAGCTGCCAAAGTCGGGGTCCTTGCCTCAATGAGCCGGGTAGTAACCCGACGACCATGCTCAGTCTGCACCCCGAATACCATCGGGAGTCGCTGACCTTACTGTCAGCGACTCTAACAAGAAGTCCGACGGCCACCGGCTCCTCACTTTACCACGGACCGCAGCCGGTATCCCCGTGGTCTAGAGAAACCCCGCGGCCCCTATTTAGAACATATCTCTGGAGTCGCTGACCTGCCTGTCAGCGACTCGAAATAACAAGCCCAACAGCCAGCTCTATCGTGACCGTGGCTTGCTTAACCCGCGGTCTACAAAAACCCCATGGCCCGAATTAAACCTCAGGAGTCGCAGACCGTTCTGTCCGTGACTCAACCAGCAAAACCCACCGGCCGCCTGCTACCGCACTCCCGAAGCCGGCTTCCCCGCGGTCCACAATTTCCCCGCGGTCCACCGGGTTTTGCTGAATTTCATGTCCAGCAGGAACCTGCGAGAAAAGATTCCTGCAATGGACAACCTGAAAAGTAAATTTAAACTTACCTGTAGGATTTTTCAAACTTACCGCTGGAGAACTTTGTTCCTCCCAGCCTGTCTGCGCCAATGCGACCGACGTAATGACGCGCATGCGCCCTGACGGGTCTTCTTCACGTAGTCACTCACGTGACTCCGAAGTAAAATGTCATTGAAAGGCACGTCTTTTGCCTTTAAGGGTGCAAGGAGATTCACGAGTGTGCCGTACACTTCAGGCCCTAACTCCATGAGCAGAATCACTTTCATGCGTTCGCAAACGGCCTTATTTGTTTCAGCCATTATCTCTCCTTCACCACTAATCTCCAATATATTGTTTGCCGTGAAAAACATGTTTGCTCTCTCCATATAGGAGCTGAACGGCTCTCTACTCTTGTAAAAAGTTCCAAGTTTTCCGATGTAGCCCGTGGACGCTGCCATCGTGTCGTTCTCTTTTAAAAAAATAAAAGGTCCGTTCAAAAACCCCGAATTCCTGTCTGTTCTGGTGTAGCAATTCACCTAAAACTTAGCTATACAAAGACTATTCAGCTTGAGGAATTCGACAAAAAAAACAGTCCAAAATGTTATACACTCCCAAGGACGACATCTTGCCACGTAGACACAACATAGAGATAGCCTGACAAACTCTCGCCGATTTATCCAGCTGCTGTTTTAAACTACAGCCCCCTGCATAGAAGGATCTGCAGGCCTCTCATGTCCAGCTCGCAAACAACTGTGACACAACTCCGTTTTTACTGTTTAAATTGTTAAACAATCCTGCATGTTGCAAAACAATCCTGCACTGTATTTAAAGGATGAGTTCACAATCTCCATCCCATCCTCGTCGCCAATTTTGTTATATTCCGGACAGCAGAATGAACAATAACTTACACGCAGGCTGGCTGGATCACAAGAGAGCTTTATTACCCAACATTCCCTACTTATATGCAAAACCAACTCATTAACATATAATGAATATGCATGAATACATTACAGAGTTTAATGCAGATAGTTGTGAGGTATTG
Source organism: Malacoraja senta (assembly GCA_038087875.1). Lineage (NCBI taxonomy): Eukaryota > Metazoa > Chordata > Chondrichthyes > Rajiformes > Rajidae > Malacoraja > Malacoraja senta. The sequence goes on from JAXLNO010005453.1 coordinate 84,476, forward strand.
CATTTTGGGAGGTGCTAGATCTTCTCTGTGCAGGGCTCTGGCAAGTGATGTAGAGCCGAGAGATCTAGGAGTGCAGGTACATAGTTCCTTGAAAGTGCCATCAGAGATAGCTGATGTGGTCACCAAGGCTTTCATCAGTCAGGGTATTGAGTAGAGAGGTTGGCAAGTTATGTCACAGCTGTACAAGCTGCTGGTGAGGCCACAGTTGGAGTATTTGGTTCAGTTCTGGTCACCCTGCTATAGGAAAGATTTTGTTAAGCTGGAAAGATTGCATAGATGATTTACGAAGATGTTGCCAGGATTTGAGAGCCTGAACTATAGGGAGAGGTTGGACAGCTAGAACTGTATTCCTTGGAGCACATGAGGATGAGAGGTGATTTTATAGAGGTGTACAAGATCATGAGGGGAATAGATAGGGTAGATGCAGAGAATCATTTACCCAGTGTGGGGGGGATCAAAAACCAGAGCACTTAGGTTTAAGGTGATAGGGGAAAGATTGATGGGAATCTGAGGGGTAATGTTTTCACACAGAGGGTGATGAGTATATGGAATGAGCTGTTGGAGGAGGTAGTTGAGGCAGAAATGATAACAACATTTAAAATATATTTGGACAAGTACATGGATAGGAAAGGTTTAGAGGGATATGGGCCAAACTGAGGCAGATGGGACTAGCGTAGATGGGTCACCTTGGTCGGCATGGGCAACTGGGCCGAAGGACCTGTTTCCATGCTGTTTGACATTGTGACTATAATTTACTGAGGTAAATTGGGATCAGATTAACAAAAGCCTGAAGTGCAGCAAACATTTTTTTTCACAGAAAGGCAGAAATCTGCAACTGGGCATTTCTTTATTGGCTTCTGATACAAAATTCAGGTCTTGACAGATTATATTGATAGAATTTTGACACCTGCTGGATATGGAGTGAATATCCATTTCCTCCAATCAGCAGGTAGTGTTGATTTATATTTCTATGGCGGAGATTGACAGGTTTATGATTATTACGGGTGTCAGGGGTTATGAGGAGATGGTAGGAAAATGGGGTTGAGAGGGAAAGATAGATCAGCCATGATTGAATGGACCTATTCTGCTCCTATCACGTGAATTTAGGGAAAAAAGACTTAGGGTCTTTGGAGAGTGATTTGCCTTCCCCCAACCCTCCTTAACTAGAAAAGAATAGTGCATAACATGCCAGTGCCTCACTAAGAATATCCTAACTGAAATGTTTCCCTGCTCCAGCCAGGTGTCTAGCCTTGGATCAGAGCAATGACTATCCTGCTGTGGTTGTCGATGATACCATTGCCATGAACAGTTATTTCAGTTCAGTTTAGTTTATTGGCACATGTACTGAGGTACAGTGAAAAGATTTTGTCACATGCTAACCAGGCAGCAGAAAGACTAGACATGATTACAATTGAGCCATTTACAGTGTATAGATTCATCGCTTCGTTCGTGTGTCAGGCAACATTCTGCCATCACTTTGCCACAGCCAGTGCCACATCTGTGCCTCTGCGGAGATCGTCCGTAGTGCATGCCTCTCCGCTGCAAGTCAGTAGGTGGGCCATTGTCTGTACCTCTCCACAGTTGCACTTGTCAGAGTTCGAGAGGCCCCACTTCTTCAAGTTGAGCCCGCAACGTCCCACTCCAGTGCGGAAGCGCTTTCGGGCTTTCCAGGTAGTATAAGGCAGGTGGTGTCCTGGTGCCATCTGTTCTTTGGTTTTGGTGCCTGGCACGGTTGGCTCTAGTTCCATGAAGCTGTTCCGACTCTTCAGCCGTTTCTTGGCATGTTGGTGATTGTGCAAGGGGTCACGGGGTTTGTGTTCACATTGAAGCATTCTACTGCAGCTGCCCGATCATGTCTTCGAGATGGATTGTCGATGCCAGCCAGCTCGTACAGATGTTCAACCTTTGTCAGCTTCAGGCATCCTGTGGTTTTCCTGACAGAACCCTCCCCGTGGCAACCCCCGGACACGATGACGTGATGCACTCTGTAACGCGTCGGGCGACCAATTCTGTCAACATGTAAGACGACGACAAAAGCCAACAGCGAGCTACAGCAAAGAGAAAGGAAGGCAGATGGCGGAGGAGACCCCACATCCCCAGATTGACCACAGTCACGGATGGGCCTTTGTCAAGGCCGGCCCTCTCTGTCCTATCATGGAACTGTGAAGGCATATCCGGTGCCAAGGCTACACTAATAGGAAAGATAGTTTCTGAAGGAAAGTGGGATGTTCTCTGTCTACAGGAAACCCACCGAGGACCGAAACACCGACGACAAACAATACCAGGTATGCTATTTGTTGCAGAACGCAAAAATGACAAACAAGGAAGTGCCATCTACATTAGACCAGCCCTCAATCAAGAGCTACTAAGCACCTCTGTCTGTGATGGAGGTATTGCGACCATCACATTCAGCTTCACATCAGTGACCATCACATCAGTAATCAAACCACCGCAAACGCAACTGAATCTGCCATCTCCAGTGAATGTCTCAACTGCTGCATCCCAAATCTGGAAGGGTGACTTCAACTGCCACCACACCCAATGGGGCTAGAACAAAAACAATGAAGGTGGTGAGGCAGCTTGCACGTGGGTGGAAACTAGCGGACTGACGCTGCTTCATGATGCTAAACTACCAAAATCGTTCAACAGCTGTAGATGGAAGAAAAGCTACAACCCTGACCTGATCTTCACAAGAAATATCACCAATTGCTCTAAAACGCTTGAGACTCCAGAGTCTCAACATCGACAAATTGGGATCCGCATCATGGCCGCTGTGACCCAAAACACTCTCCCGTACTCCAAAGGCGATTCAATTTCAGAAAGGAGGACTGAGAGGCTTTTGCTAAGGCTACTGATGAACTTGTGCAAGACAGTTCATCGAACAACTACAACCGGTTTGTTGATGCGATCCACACAGCAGCACACGAGACCATTCCGCGGGGCTGCCGGCTTAACTATATTGCAGGCGTGGACGCTGAAACTACTGACTTACTATCTATGTACGAAGAACATTTCGATGAAGACCCATTCGCAGACAAAACAGCTAAGATGGGGAAACAGCTCACAGATGCACTCAATGAGGCAAAATGCAGACAATGGCAAGAGCTAATAGAAACAACAGACCTACGACACAGCAGCAGGAAGCCATGGGCGACACTGAGACATCTCGGTAATGACTCCACCTACGAGGAAATGTGACTGCTAACCAGTTTGCCCACCAGTTGTTGCTAAACGGCAAGAGTAGTGGTAAGAAACCTCCACCCCCAAAGGGCAACAACCGAAATGACGGATTGTACACTCAACCTATCACCATGGATGAACTCAACAAAGCCCTGAATGTGATGAAACTTAAGCTGGCTTAGACAACATCAGAACTGAGATGCTGCAACATCTGGGTCCCAGAGCACGAGAATCACTGCTGGAGATGTTTAACACCTGCATCGCAACCAACTCCATTCCATGAATCTGGTGGAAATCGAAGGTTGTTGCTTTATCAAAACCAGGCAAAGATACCAATCTTCCCAGCAGCTACCGGCCTATATCCCTGCTGTGCCACCCAGACAAACTGATGGAAAGATTCATACTGAACAGCATCACGCTGGATGTAGATGATGTTTTGATACCTGAACAGGCTGGATTCCACCAGGGAAAGTCAACAACAGGACAACTGCTGAACCTCACTCAGCACATTGAAGATGGCTTCGAGGGAAAGCTGATCACAGGTGCGGTATTTGTAGACTTGTCCGCAGCATATGGCACTGTAAACCACCGTACCATGAAAGCCAAACTGCAGCAAACACTACACGACTCTCATCTTATCCAGTTCATCATGACAATGATGGAGAACCGCCGCTTCTTCGTATGCCTGAATGGTCACAACAGCTATTGGAGATGCCAAAAGAATGGTCTACCACAGGGCAGTGTCCTTGCCCCAACATTGTTCAATATATAGATACATGATAAGGGAATAACATTTAGTGCAAGGTAAAGCAAATAAAGTCAGATCAAAGATAGACCGAGGGTCTCCAATGAGGTAGATAGTAGTTCAGAACTGCTGTCTAGTTGTGGTAAAATTATTCAGTTGTCTGATAACAGCTGGGAATTTGGCACATTCCTTCCATACTGTAGATATGTTAAATACCTTGTTGTTCACCATCCAGTGCAGTCTACGGGAAGTAACGGATGTATTCTGTTTTGAATACATTGCTGTAATGCAGAAAGTGAGGTGACTGCATGAATGTATGCTTCACAGTGCTGTCGTGTACCACCGATTGCTGCATGTGGCTTAGTGGGTTCCAAGGTAACTTCAAAATATAGAGCAACTGGTGGGAATTCTATTCTTTCAACAATGGAGCTCAGTGTGTGGTATCATGTTGCCTTCATACCGTGGCATACTTCAAACCCGTGGCACAGCGGTAGAGTTGCTGCCATACAGCAGTAGGGACCCGGGTTCGATCCTGACTACAGGTGCTGTTTGTATGGAGTTTATATGTTCTTCCTGTAACTGCGTGGATTTTTTCTGAGTGCTTCGGTTTCCTCCCTCACTCCAAAGACGTGCACATTTGTAGGTTAATTGGCTTCTGTAAATTGCCACTAGTGTGTACAATGCGAAACTGAGATAACATAGAACTAATGTATGGGAGGTTGTACATTGGTGAGGACACAGCAGGCCAAAGGGCCTGTTTCCATGCTATATTGCTAAACTAACCTGTGCTAGTCTGCTGTGTTGCCTACAGTTTAGCTGTGCTGAAAAATGAAAGTATTGCTGTCAATTGGCAAGATTCTTCACCCATCATTTCCGAGCTCCTGAATCAGAAAGCTGTGGATTCATGCCCCACTCCACTCAATGCCAATAGTTAGCCACATTACAGGCATTGCTGAGGCAGTGCTGCACTGCCAAAGGCTCTGGTGTTCAGATGAGGTATTAAACGAAAGTATCATCTCCCTGGTGCCATGATACAGTATATAGGAATGTTGCCAAGACTCAAGACCTGAATTACATGGAAATATTGGGCATGGTCAAACTTTATTCCGTGCAGCACAGGATGCTGAGGGGTGATCTTATAGAGGTATATAAAATCATAATGGATAGGATCAATGCACTGTTTCCCAGGGTAGGGGAATCAAGAACTAGAGCGTTGAGGTGAGAGGGGAAGGATTTAATAGGAACCTGAAGGACAACCTTTTCACATTGAGGGTGGTGGGTATATGGAATGAACATCCAGAGGAGGTAGTTGGGACAGGTAAATAACAATATTTAAAAGTCATTTAGCCATGTACATGGATAGGATAGGATAGGATTTAGAGGATGTGGGCCAAATGCAGGCAAATGGGACTAGCTTAGATGGGCATCTTGGTCGGCACGGAGGAGTTAGGATGAAGGGCCTATTTCCATGCTGCATGCGACTAAAGCTTTTCACTGTACCTTGGTACATGTGACAATAAACTAATCTGAACTGATCTGTTCCCCATAGACCCCACCAATGAGTATCTGACCATATTCACTGAGCAGTGCATATATGGGCATTCACAGACTATTTCTCCATTAGAATGAAGTTGGCCAGATGAGATTCTGCCCTCCCTTAATAACTGCATAAGTGAATTGGTGCCATAGAACCAATCAATCTGTACTTCCCTAAAATAATTTGAGCAGATTCCAGTTCTGTTGCTCCCCTCAACGTGGGCTACTTCCAAGAGAGCAAATGGTTAAATGTTTAAACAGAGTAATTTGGCTTTGAATCATTGAAACTATCAAGTTAGGTTGCTCACCAGTTTTGGCACCAGACTTGGTTAGGTTTTGCAAACACTGATCCCGATACAAGGACCAGTTACTGATTGTGTCCTCCAGTAGTGTGCCACTGACCTGCAGAATAAACAGGATGGGAGATATAAACAAGTCCCTGTAAGAAGCAAACAAAAGAAACATTCTTTGTGAATTACCAAAGGAAAAGAGTGTGTGAAAGCAATAAAGTTGATTCCAACTTAAAGATTAAATCTTGATTTATTTCCCCTTCTCATCTTCAACTTCAGTGGCTTCATTTACCGTATCCTTAACCTTCATCTAAATTTCTGAAAATTAAGGCTTGAAACACATGAAAATCACAAACAAAAATTATCAAGCCTTTTTGAACAATCTCTTGACAAAATGTGTGTTAGTTGATACTATGATTTATTACCTACGTAGAGATTTTAATTTTTGTTTTCAGCCTGCTAGGTTTTTCTAGTAGGCATTTAGTGTAGCCCCAACTACATGTTTTTTTTTTAATGATTGTTTAAACCAAACGAAGAGGAAAACAGGTGTAGAACAAAAATTAAAATCTCCAGATACTTAATTATGGTTGGAATTAAATAAGGTAACAAAAGGGTGTGCGGAAGTGGCAATTGGCATCTCTTGTTGACCAGCTGTAGAGAAGATCATGAGAATCTTGCAAAAACAAGTTTCCGACATGTTATCTCCTAGTATTGAGCTCGCACCTGTGTTTATTATCTTGGAGCGTAGCCTTTCTTAGGCCATTCTATGGGAAAGTGTAGCGTTGGTGAACAAAACTCAACAATAGTTGGGTAGACCACCCGTGCCCCCAGCCGCTAGTAGTGCAGAAACATTGCAGACAATGGAAGGCTTATGATTGGTTCAGGGAGGGGGCAGTGGTGCGGTCTGCTTCAAGATGAGTTAGAATAATGTCAAGAGGCCCTTGTGATTGTGTTTGACTTGTATTAACCATCCGTTGTTGAATAAGATTAACATAAATAAAAAGTATATTATGACTAATGAAATAATTAATAACCATGTAGTAGATAGTAATAACAGGAAAACATATAGCCAAGGACCAAGTATATTACCGTATAATTGTATCTAACCGAAAAAAAAGTTGTTTCTGCACTGTATAACTATCGGCTAATTCTGCTGCAAAGACAGAGAACTGGTGAGCAGTTAACTGCCACCATCTCTGCATGATATCTTGCAATAAAACCTCTTGAAGCAAAACTCAGTCTCTGTTTTTCCTTCGTCAATTTCCTGGACAGCAGGAGAATGAGGCGAAGGCAGGAGAATGGGGTTGTGAGGGAGAGATAGATCAGCCAAGATTGAATGGAGGAGTAGACTCGATGGGCCGAAAGGCCTAATTTTGTTCCCAGACCTTATGAAATAATTTGATCATTGTGAGGATGGAATCAACAAAAACAGTCCAATGGTTCAAACATCTGACTGTACTGATGGCCTTTAAATGGCAAATATCAAAATTAATTCATATACGAGTGCATGTTTACTCCCAAACTCTGACCAACCTTAACCATCTCCATTTATTTCATAGACCAATTCCCAAGGCTATTGCATGTGGCTCCACAAATTTAAGTTGCTAAATTTTACAAATCAGTATGTCTTTTCAAATAGACTGAATCATAGAGTCATAGAGTACAGAAACGGGGCCTTTGGTCCAACTTACCCACGCTAAACAAGATGCCCCATTTACGCAAAACCCACATGCCTGTGTTTGGTCCATATCCTTCTAAGCCTTTCCTAACCCCATACCTATCCAAATGTCTTTTAAAGGGGCCTTACTTCTAATATTTAGGTGGGTTTGCGATTTTCCCAAACCAATGTGACAAGTCATGGAGGATAAAATGGTACAATAGTTATTTTTAATTTTTTAGTTTTTAGTTTTGTTTTTAGTTTATAATTTTTTAAAATGTTTACTTTTGTTTGAGAATACATTCCATTTAGTTATATTTGTAAATCAAATCTCACAAAATTACACTTTAATCATATTTCACTTTTGACCTTGTCTGCATCCTGGTCTTGGTAGAATTGGTTTGAGAAATACACTGTACCTCTTCACAAAAGTGAAGTACGCAAGGCCACAGTAGTTGGATCAATTAGTCTGTAGCTATTTTGAGTTTCCAATGCGTACCTTGCCTTACGGGCGGACTGTATTTCCAGACAAATGTCTGTATTATGATTTTCCGTAGTGTGAAACTTTTTTTCATTCCCATGTTATAAGTGTCATTCTCCAGGAAGTCTTTCTCACAATAGTAATCCCCACATGAGCCGTCAGTCTATTGATTCATGAATTCCAATTGTTTTGTACGCAGAGGAGAAAGGGTTGTTGCTTTAATCAACAAGACATTGATGTTACATTGTTTGATGCAGGATTTTTGTACAAAGAAGAGATTGCCTTGTTAGTTTTCCAAGCAAATCCCCAAAGTGGCCTCTCCCTGTAAACTGGCAGCCTGTGATTGTTGTCCTTGGTAAACTAAATCAGCTCTCTGTATACACTTTGTCTTTATTTATTTACTTTTCACACAGGTTCTTTAAGAGGATTTTTTTATTCTATCTTAATAGTTTTGCAGTGATATCTGAATTCTATAAGGGTGAATCTCTGTTACCTGAATGACCATAATGTGGGGTTATGCTGTATTTCCAGCTAAGAATGTCTCTCATAGAGATTACAAGAACTCTCATAATCTCATAGAGATTACAATTACAAGGGGCAGCAAGGTGGCGTAACAGTAGAGCTACTGCCTTACAGCACCAGAGAACCGGGTTTGATTCTGACTGCGGGTGCTGTCTGTACGGAGTTTGTACTTTCTCCCCGTGACCTGCGTGGGTTTTCTCCGGGATCTCTAGTTTCCTCCCACATTCCAAAGATGTACACATTTGTAGGTTAATTGGCTTGGTATGAATGTAAAATTGTCCCTAGTGTGTGTAGGATAGTGTTGGTGTGCAGGGATTGCTGGTCAGTGTAGACTCGGTGAGCTGAATGGCCTGTTTCTGCGTTGTATCTCTAAACTAAGCAAAGCTAAGAAGTTACAGGACATGTATGCAGTATTTGAACAAGCTGATCATTGCACAAATAGCATTGCATCTAGTTCGAACAGATTTAAATAATTAAAACAATGAAAAGAATACTTCAAAAATTAAAGCACTAAAAATAATCCAATGAACAAATATTAGCCAATGAAATTAATTAACTCACTAATAATAATTAAAATAAAGATGAGGTAACACCAATGTAAAGGAGTCCATATCAGGAGCACTGGATGCATAGTGCATTCACAAGAATGAATTTATATTCATATGAATCAATGAACACCCCAGCAGCTCTTCCATGTGAGACAGAGGTTAACATGCTCCTCCTCTAACCCTATCTACCACATTTCGGTGCAAACTCCTTTACATTGGCAAGACTGTGTCGATGAGGCACCTGTTTCGCTGAAAATCTACATTTAGTCTGCCAATGCCTGTTGCATTTTAACATCCCTTCCCATTCTCATATCAAACTTTCTGGCCTGGGCCCTCCACTGCCAGAGTGAGGCCACACACAAACTGTAGGAGCACCTCATATTCCCCTTTGGTGCTAACAACCCAATGGTTTGAACAAAGAATTCTCCAATTTCAGGTCGCTAACCAACAACCTCTCCCCTGTTTCTCCCCCTCTCTTCCATGGGCCCCAACAGGATGTAAACTCATTCCTCCCACCATCCCACCCCACTCTACCCTTCCCCCCATCCATCCACCTATATCCTTTACTCCGGCTTAACATTTTGTACATCATCTCTCCTTATCTCACAACCTTTTATTTTCTTCTCATCTCTGGCCTTTGTCCACCCATCTGTTAATCCCTCTCACATGCATCCATCTATCACTTGCCTGACCTTGTCCCACCATACTTCTCTTCCAGCTTTCTCCGCCCTATTGCAATCAGTCTGAAGAAGGGTTCCAACCTGAAATGTCACCTATCCATGTTCTCCAGAGATGCTTCCAGATAAACTGAGTTACTCCAGCACTTTATGGGGTTTTTTAGTTACAAGTTACGATGTTACATTTTCACCAAAATGAAACATCGGGGATGCAGCAAGTAATGGGCCTGTCCCACTTAGGCAAATTTTCAGCGGACTGCCGGCGACTGTCAAGTTGCCGGTAGTCGCCTGAAAAACCTGGAACTGGAACGGCGTCTGTCAGAGTGGAACACACGCACGCCCACCCGCCCACCCACCCCCACACCCCCACCCCCACCCCCCCCACCCCACCCCCACCCCCACCCCCACACACACCCCCACACACACACACCCACCCACCCACCCACCCACACCCACCCCCCCCCCCACACACACACACACACACACACACACACATCGAGGGCCAGGGCAAGCGGGGGAGCGCTGTCTAAAAAATTCCCAAGGTGCAAAGCCAAGGTGATACAGACACACACCGCGAAGAACAGGAAGGTTGGCGCTGTAATAAAGATGGCTAGCACTGTGTACGGTAAGTCCTTTAAAAGAGGGGGGATTGGGGGGGGAGAGGGGGAAGAAGGGGAAGAATGGGGAAGAAGGGGTGGAGAAGGAGTGGAGACAACTTTTAATAAGCCAGAGATACACAGCTGTGAAGTTTGGCGGACATTTAACATGACCGGTCGGTTATCCTTGGTTCTAAAAACTTGTGCTTATGTTTATTTTCTCCAATGAGCCAATGAAAATGACTGGTCAGCAAAGGCGATTAACTAAAACTACCTACGACTACCTACAACTACATGGCGACCCCACTACAACTGCACCTACGACTACAGGATTATCGATTATCTCCATGGCAACCAACTTTTAGTAGTAGAAAATTCTTCAACATATAGAAAAACTTGCGGCGACTATACTGCGTCTGTGACTAGTTCCCAGAATGCGGGAACTCCTCGCGACCATGAAGGAGACTCACCGGAGACCACCAGCGAACATGTGGCGACCATGTGGCGAGCGCAGAATCTCCTGCACTCGCTTAAAAAGCCGTCTAAGTGGGACAGGCCCATAAAGGGCCTGTCCCATTTAGGTGATTTTTTGGTCTACTGCAGGCGACTGCCGTAAAATTTTCAACATGTTGAAAATTGTTCGGAGACGGTGGACAAATTTTGCTGTCGTAGGTGGCCGTGGGTGATACCATAGGTTGTCGCCAGGTGTCAGAGTTGTTGTCGTAGATTGTTGTGGGTAGTTGTCGTAGGTTGTCGTAGGTGGTGTCGTTGGTTGTCGTGGGCGAATTCCATTAAAATTTGTGCCTGGCAGTCGCCTAAGAGTCGTCTAAGTGGAACAGGCCCTAAAGATTTTTATTGTTGCATTATCGGTTCATATTTATGTACATCATTGAAACAAGCTAAAAGTCAAGAGACATCTCATGATATCATAAAATATATGAGTTGCACCAGAATAGATCATGACAGCATGCCACACTGAAATGAACAGGCACTTTGGATCCATCTTCACTAAGGAGGACACAAACAATCTTCCTGATGTACTAGTGGCCAGAGGATCTGGGGTGACGGAGGAACTGAAGGAAATCCACATTAGGCAGGGAATGGTGTTGGGTAGACTGATGGGACTGAAGGCTGATAAATCCCCAGGGCCTGATGGTCTGCATCCCAGGGTACTTAAGGAAGTGGCTCTAGAAATCGTGGACACATTGGTGATAATTTTCCTATGTTCTATAGATTCAGGATCAGTTCCTGTGGATTGGAGTGGAGCTAATGTTATCCCACTTTTTAAGAAAGGCGGGAGAGAGAAAACAAGGAATTATAGACCAGTTAGCCTCACAGTGGTGGGGAAGATGCTGGAGTCAATCATAAAAGTTGAAATAGTGGCACATTTGGATAGCAATAACAGGATCTGTCCGAGTCAGCATGGATTTATGAAGAGGAATTCATGCTTGACTAATCTTCTGGAAATCTTTGAGGATGTAACTTGGAAAATGGACAAGGGAGAGCCAGTGGATGTAGTGTACCTGGACTTTCAGAAAGCATTTGATAAGGTCCCACATAGGAGATTAGTGGGCAAAATTAGGGCACATGGTATTGGGGGTAGAGTGCTGACATGGATAGAAGCTGAGTGGCAGTGTGAACTGTGAGGAGGATGCTATGAGAATGCAGGGTGACTTGGACAGGTTGGGTGAGTAGGCAGATGCATGTCAGATGCTGTTTAATGTGGATAAATGTGAGGTTATCCACATTGGTAGCAAAAACAGGAGGCAGATTATTATCTGAATGGTGTTAAGTTGGGAAAAAGGGAAGTACAATGGGATCTGGGGGTCCTTGTTCATCAGTCAATGAAAGTAAGCATGCAGGTACAGCAGGCAGTGAAGAAAGCGAATGGCATGTTGGACTTCATAACAAGAGGAGTTGAGTAGAGGAGCAAAGAGGTCCTTCTGCAGTTGTATAGGGCTCTAGTGAGTCCACACCTGGAGTATTGTGTGCAGTTTTGGTCCCCTAATTTGAGGAAGGACATTCTTACTATTGAAGGAGTGCAGCATAGGTTTACAAGGTTAATCCTGGGATGGCGGGACTGTCATATGTTGAAAGAATGGAGCGGCTGGACGTATACTCTGGAGTTTCGAAGGATGAGAGGGAATCTTATTGAAACATATAAGATTATTAAGGGTTTGGAAACGCTAGAGGCAGGAAACATGTTGGGGGAGTTCAGAACCAGGGGCCACAGTTTAAGAATAAGGGGTAAGCCATTTAGAATGGAGATGAGGAAACACTTTTTCACACAGAGAGTTGTGAGTCTGTGGAATTCTCTGCCTCAGAGGGCGGTGGAGGCCGGTTCACTGGATACTTTCAAGAGAGAGCTAGATAGGGCTCTTAAAGATAGCGGAGTCAGGGGATATGGGGAGAAGGCAGGAACGGGGTACTGATTGGGGATGATCAGCCATGATCACTTTGAATGGCGGTGCTGGCTCGAAGGGCCGAATGGCCTACTCCTGCACCTATTGTCTATTGTCTATTGTCTAGAAAATAAAGTAAGTTTTATGTTTCTCTGTCTGATGAAGGGTCTCAACCCGAAACGTTACCCATTCTTTCTCTCCAGAGATGCTGCCTGTCCCGCTGAGTTACTCCAGCATTTTGTGTCCATCTTCGGTTTAAACCAGCATCTGCAGTCCCTTCCTACACATTATAGTACCTGTCTCAACTACCTCTTCTAGCAGCTTGTTTTATTAACCCACCTCCCTCTGTGTTCCCTCCTACACATATGTTTCATTTATGTACTATTTTACCAGTGACTATCTTGTCAAAGATAAATCAACGGTAAATACAAGAGCAAGAGTACGTTATTTCCCGGCACCATATGGTTAATTTTAAACAAATCTAAATATCAGAAAAATCCTTGACCTTTTACCTCCATTATGGTGAGCATAAAGTCGTCACTATTATCTCCGTTATAGTCACTGACTTTAGTCTGTCAAAAACCAAGAGCGATGATAAAAGTAAAATATTATTATTGTGTCAACTTGTTTGAGGAGTATTCTGAAACAGAAGATATCCATTTCCACAGTCGCGGCAGTCACCAGTTTTCATCATTCAGTGCAATATTCAAGTGCAACAGATGCCATACAAATTACTTTTTGTAGTTAACTCCGCATTTTGTTTTAATTACATTTTCTATCTCTTCTGGGAACATGGGAATTATCAAACACAATCATGTCTCTTTAACTAGAACCTCATCCAATCTAGATTCCTACATCCTGCTATATGAGGCGTAATGTACCAAAGTTCAGTGTTTGGACTGATACTCAGCAGACTTAGCTTCTATCAAGGAACTATGCACATGCCATATGACTATCACAGATAAAAACAGAAGTTTTATTGGTTTGCTGTACAGTTCATCGAATAGAATTCCCAGAGAGAAGAATTTTAAAAATGACAAATCACTAATGCAAACATAAGAAGGGTCTCGACCCGAAATGTCACCAATTCCTTTTCTCCAGAGATGCTGTCTGACCTGCTGAGTTACTCCAGGTTTTTGTGTCTATCTTTGATTTATACCTTGACTATTTTAAATTGACCAGTGACTCTTTCCATAACAAATATTGTTGCTCAATGAATTTTAGTGGCTGAATACTCGCCTACTCTGAGTGCAGGCTTCATTCTTTGGGTTAGAGCACATTCACAAAACATTTGGTAGTCTGTATTATCTATGGGCACTTTATGCTGCTGTTTCCTGAGGCAAATAACAGAGGTAAAGCTACTAACAAAACATACATCATTGCAGGTAGGCAATCCCAAGTGTGGTAATCATGCAACAAGTGTCATGTTACATGGTTAAACTCAGTTTGTAAAGGAGCTTAGTCCTTTATTAATTAGATTAGATTAGATTAGATTTACAAGGGAATACAACCTATTCCCTTAAAAAGTAATAAACTCAGACAACAATCAACTATTTATTTGCATTAAATTATTGCATCAGCTCACTGCCGCCTACTGACATGTAATTATACAATCTAAGAATTATTGACAGAGAGTTGCAACTAACCAAACATCATTTATTCAGTCTCTAAAGGGCCTGTCCCACTTATGTGTCCTTGGCACGCAAATTACGTGACCTCATGGTCGCGTTGAGGCGCATGGGCATCGTATGGCCATGCGGGGCCGGTCCCACTAAGAAGCGCGGAGGGGTATGTAGTTGTGCGCGACATCGCACGGGGCTCCAACATTTTTGTACCGAACGAAATCTTCGCATGCCAACGGCCTGTCGCGGAACTGACGGCCAAAGTGGGACAGGCCCAAGACACAACGTCTCACCTCTAACAGCAGCAGAGGCAGGCAAACGATCGCCGAACTCGGCCTGGGGCTCACTGCCGTTGCGGATCCGTATCCGCCCCCACCTACTCCTAGAGCGGGGCTAAGAAAATTGAAGATAGACACAAAATGCAGGAGTAACTCAGCGGGACCGGCAGCATCTCTGGAGAGAAGCAATGGGTGACGTTTCGGGTCAAGACCTTTCTTTCAGACTGAAGAAGGGTCTCGACCCGAAACATCACCCATTCCTTCTCTCCGGAGATGCTTCCGGTCCCGCTGAGTTAGTCCGGCATTTTGCGTCCATCTTCAAATGACGTCACGCGCTCCGGACGGCTGTGCAGTCGAATGAAGTCGCGCGCGACCTTCGCGGAACCGTCGCGGCTCAACGCAACCACGAGGTCGCGGCTCAACGCGACCACGAGGTCGCGTAATTTGCGTGGCAAGGACACGTAAGTGGGACAGGCCCTTTAGTCTTCTCAAGTACAAATATTTAACTGATGAACTGTATTCAACAACTCTTCATGATCCACTCAGAGCTCCTGTAATGCCAATGGATTACTTCTCTCGAGATACTTCATTCATCGTTGATCTCATATTCTGTGCTACAATTGTTGTATTAACTGTTTTCTACATAGCTATAGATCATTAGAAATACAATGTATTACATCTGTTACTAAACATCAACTGTTAACACTAAACTTAACACATGTCAATAATGCATAACAATGACTATATTAACTAATATATATAATATTTTGGTATAGTGTATGATACCATGAACTCGATTACTACAATTGCTTTAAGGCTCTCTGGCTACAGTGCCCTCCATAATGTTTGGGACAAAGACCCATCATTTATTTATTTGCCTCTGTACTCCACAATTTGAGATTTGTATCATAAAAAATCACATGTGGTTAAAGTACACATTGTCAGATTTTAATAAAGGCCATTTTTATACATTTTGGTTTCACCATGTAGAAATCACAGCAGTGTTATACATAGTCCCCCCATTTCTGGACACCATAATGTTTGGGACGCAGCAATGTCATGTAAATGAAAGTAGTCATGTTTAGTATGTTGTTGCATATCCTTTGCATGCAATGACTGCTTGATGTCTGTGATTCATGGACATCACCAGTTGCTGGGTGTCTTCTCTGGTGATACTCTGCCAGATCTGTATTGCAGCCATCTTTAGCTTATGCTTGCTTTGGGGGCTAGTCCCCTTCAGTTTACTCTTCATCATGTAATAGGCATGCTCAATTGGGTTCAGATCGGGTGATTGACTTGGCCACTCAATAATTGACCACTTTTTAGCTGTGAAAAACTCCTTTGTTGCTTTAGCAGTATGTTTGAGATCATTGTCTTGCTGTAGAATGAACCGCCGGCCAATGAGTTTTGAGGCATTTATTTGAAATTGAGCAGATATACACTTCAGAATTCATTATCATCATATACTACTATCATCAATGAAGATATTGTAAGTGAGCCAGAACCTTCAGCAGCCATGCATGCCCAGGCCATAACACCCCCACCACCGTGTTTCACAGATGAGGTGGTATGGTTTGGATCTTGGGCAGTTCCTTCTCTCCTCCACACTTTGTTCTTGCCATAACTCTGATATGTTATTCTTCGTCTCAAATGTCCACAAGACCTTTTTCCAGAACTGTGGTTGCTCTTCTAAGTACTTCTTGGCAAACTGTAACCCGGCCATCCTATTTTTGCGGCCAACCAGTGGTTTGCATCTTGCAGTGTAGCCTCTGTATTTCTGTTCATGGAATCTTCAGCGGACAGTGGTCATTGACAAATCCACACCTGACTCCTGAAGAGTGTTTCTGATCTGTCGGACAGGTGTTTGGAGATTTTCCTTTATTATAGAAAGAATTCTTCTGTCATCAGCTGTTGAGGTCTTCCTTGGCCTGCCAGTCCCTTTGCGATTAGTAAGCTCACCAGTGCTCTCTTTCTTCTTAATGATGTTCCAAACAGTTGATTTTGGTAAGCCTAAGGTTGGCTGATGTCTCCAACAGTTTTACTCTTGTTTCTCAGTCTCATAATGGCTTCTTTGGCTTTCATTGGCACAACTTTGGTCCTCACGTTGATAAACAGCAATAAATGTTTCCAAATGATGTAAAAACTGGAGGAAAGGCTAGGTGCTGAGAGCCCTCTTATACATGCATTAAGGAGGCAATTAAACACACCTGAGCAATTACAAATGCCTGTGAAGCCATGAGTCCCAAACATTATGGTGCCCTGAAATGGGGGGACTATAAACACAGCTGTAATTTCTACATGGTGAAACCAAAATGTATAAAAATGGCCTTTAATAAAATCTGACAATGTGCACTTTAGTCACATGTGATTTTTTTCCATCACAAATCTCAAATTGTGGAGTACAGAGGTAAATAAATAAATGATGGGTCATTGTCCCAAACATTATGGAGGGCATTGTATGTGCCTTTGTTTTCACTCTGCCTTTTGTCCAAATCTCCACTCTGACTCACTGTGGCAACAGACCTTTTACTTTCCTGTTGTCACTTTGGGAGTCATTCAATTTTCCCCTTAAGCCCTTTCATTTTTGGGCTGTCTATAAGGCTTTCTATTGTGTGATAACTAGTTTTCATCTTCTCTTATTACACTTTGGCTATGCTGTATCAAGCTGACATCATGAAGTCCAAGACTACTGTGATACCTTTGCAACTATAAAACGGCTCCACATTGCAATGCAGTAATTTTTCTTAAAAGGTCCAACTCAGTCTACACTTGTTCAGTTCATTTAGCAATTCTGTAAACAAGCCTTCTTCCCTGACACCAACACAGCCATAACTTCAGCACAGTACCATCTGTGCCAGATGTAATTGAAGTGACCTTGCCCTCTTCCTTTTATCTGCTATATGAATTCTTTAAATTGACGATCATCGTACCAAACCTCCAGTGGACTGGCTTTCATGACATCCAAGGATAGATACAAAGAGCTGGAGTAACTCAGCAGGACAAATAGCATCTCTGGAGAAAAGGAATAGGTGACGTTTTGGGTTGTGACCCTTCTTCAGACTGAGAGTCAGGGGAAAGGGAAACGAGAGATATGCTGTAGATGCAACATCATAACACCCAAACAGATTACCAATGTTTCCTCTCAATAACCTGCTATTGAGTTTGTTCAACATTAATATTGCTTCAACTGTGCTAAATCACTGTTCAAATGATACACTAGATTCAAATGGTTCATAACGGACAGTCCTTCACACTGAATAGCCCACCTTGGTCTAATTCATGGCCCTACTTGGTACTTTCATTGCAGGCTAGTCCATAACAATGATTCTTGGTGAACCTGAACAAGTATCAAAAAGTACTGGACGTAGACATGTGCCCAATCCCTTACTGACAGATACCTGAATCGCCAACGCTGCAAATACAATGCCTTCAAAATATGTTCCTAAACTTCCCTTTATGTAGTGGAAGCTGCAATATTTGGTGATGCTGCCAATTTGCATTCCCAACTCTCATCCAGAGAAAAGCACTAAGTGCTGGAGTAGCTCAGCAGGTCAGGCAGCACGACCGACACGACCCCCCTGCCTGACACTCTGAGTCACTCCAGCAGTTTGTGTTTTCCTCAAGATTCCACTACAAGCGCAATATCACATTGTAATATGATCAGCATTGCTCTGTTCAGTTCCTCTCATAGTAACTTGACAATATTGTTCACCCTTATGGACTTTTCATATGGCCATGGCTAATGGCCAACACTGGTCTATCTCTCGAGATGCCATTTCTACTGCTTCCCATCACTACCCATTTAACAATTCTGTTTTCCTTAACCTCACACTGGATAAGTGTCCCATTGAAGGCAGTCGACTTCCAACTACCAACAATGAATTGAAAGTCAAACCATGAGCAACACTCGTTTTTTTAATCATTATGCTAACTTTCATATCCCACACGTTCCACCTTCCTATTTTTCTCATATTATTTCTTGAGTACATTCCTATTTGTTTGTCCTTGTGATGCCCATAATATTAAACACTACTTTTCATTACTTTTCAAGATGGGAATAGTGATGGAAAAAGCGGCTACAACATTATTTCTAGGCACTTAAAATTAGCCAACAACAGATGTTTAGACATGACCCTTGATAGGGGTTGCGAGCTTCAGTAAAGTTTGAACTGACTGCAAATGAGGAAAGCAAGACTTGAGCCTGGCAGTGCTGGGAGGAGAGAATGATATACTCAATGCATTCAGTGTCATGAACCACATGATATAATTTTGCTACCACACCCATTGCAGGGTTTGTATGCATCATGCCCCACTGAAGTTTGTTCATCTGCAATCACAGTGACCATCATATTATTAATCATTGATATATTGAAATGTGACATGACATAATAGAAGAAACATGTAATAAATGATTGGATCAATTATATAGCATTGTACCGACTTAGATTTCAATAGACAATAGACAATAGATACATAGATACATAGAAAATAGGTGCAGGAGTAGGCCATTCGGCCCTTCGAGCCTGCACCGCCATTCAATATGATCATGGCTGATCATCCAACTCAGTATCCCATACCTGCCTTCTCTCCATACCCCCTGATCCCCTTAGCCACAAGGGCCACATCTAACTCCCTCTTAAATATAGCCAATGAACTGGCCTCAACTACCCTCTGTGGCAGAGAGTTCCAGAGATTCACCACTCTCTGTGTGAAAAAGTTTTTCCTCATCTCGGTCTTAAAGGATTCCCCCCTTATCCTTAAGCTGTGACCCCTTGTCCTGGACTTCCCCAACATCAGGAACAATCTTCCTGCATCTAGCCTGTCCAACCCCATAAGAATTTTGTACGTTTCTATAAGATCCCCTCTCAACCTCCTAAATTCTAGCGAGTATAAGCCAAGTCTATCCAGTCTTTCTTCATATGAAAGTCCTGACATCCCAGGAATCAGTCTGGTGAACCTTCCCTGCACTCCCTCTATGGCTATAATGTCCTTCCTCAGATTTGGAGACCAAAACTGTACGCATTACTCCAGGTGTGGTCTCACCAAGACCCTGTACAACTGCAGTAGAACCTCCCTGCTCCTATACTCAAATCCTTTAGCTATGAAAGCTAACATACCATTCGCTTTCTTCACTGCCTGCTGCACCTGCATGCCTACTTTCAATGACTGGTGTACCATGACACCTAGGTGTCGCTGCATCTCCCCATTTCCTAATCGGCCACCATTTAGATAATAGTCTGCTTTCCTGTTTTTGCCACCAAAGTGGATAAACTCACATTTATCCACATTATACTGCATCTGCCAAACATTTGCCCACTCACCCACCCTATCCAAGTCACCTTGCAGTCTCCTAGCATCCTCCTCACAGCTAACACTGCCCCCCAGCTTAGTGTCATCTGCAAACTTGGAGATGTTGCCTTCAATTCCCTCATCCAGTTCATTAATATAAATTGTAAATAGCTGGGGTCCCAGCACTGAGCCTTGCGGTACCCCACTAGTCACTGCCTGCCATTGTGAAAAGGACCCGTTTACTCCTACTCTTTGCTTCCTGTTTGCCAGCCAGTTCTCTATCCACATCAATACTGAACCCCCAATACCATGTGCTTTAAGTTTGTATACTAATCTCTTATGTGGTACCTTGTCGAAAGCCTTCTGAAAGTCCAGATATAACACATCCACTGGTTCTCCCCTATCCACTCTACTAGTTACATCCTCGAAAAATTCTGTAAGATTCGTCAGACATGATTTACCTTTCGTAAATCCATGCTGACTTTGTCCAATGATTTCACCACTTTCCAAATGTGCTACTATCCCATCTTTAATAAGTGACTCTAGCAGTTTCCCCACTACCGATGTTAGACTAACTGGTCTGTAATTCCCCGTTTTCTCTCTCCCTCCCTTCTTAAAAAGTGGGGTTACGTTTGCTACCCTCCAATCCTCAGGAACTACTCCAGAATCTAAAGAGTTTTGAAAAATTATCACTAATGCATCCACTATTTCTGGAGCTACTTCCTTAAGTACTCTGGGATGCAGCCTATCTGGCCCTGGTGATTTATCGGCCTTTAATCCATTCAATTTACCCAACACCTCTTCCCGACTAACCTGGATTCCACTCAGTTCCTCCATCTCCTTTGACCCGCGGCCCCCTGCTATTTCCGGCAGATTATTTATGTCTTCCTTAGTGAAGACGGAAGCAAAGTAGTTATTCAATTGGTCCGCCATATCCTTGTTCCCCATGATCAATTCACCTGTTTCTGACTGCAAGGGACCTACATTTGTTTTATCTAATCTCTTTCTCTTCACATATCTATAAAAACTTTTGCAGTCAGTTTTTATGTTCCCTGCCAGTTTCCTTTCATAATCTATTTTCCCTTTCCTAATTAAGCCCTTTGTCCTCCTCTGCTGGTTTCTGAATTTAAATAACTATGCCGCATACATTCCAAGAAATCCTCTTCCTCAGCACCCCTGCCAATTTGATTCATCCAATCTATATGTAGATTGAAGTCACCCATTATAACTGTTTTGCCTTTGTTGCACGCATTTCTAATTTCCTGTTTGATGCCATCCCCAACTTCACTACTTCTGCTAGGTGGCCTGTACACAAAACCCACCAGCGTTTTCTGCCCCTTAGTGTTTCGCAGCTCTACCCATACCGATTCCACATCCTCCAAGCTAATGTCCTTCCTTTCCACTGCGTTAATCTCCTCTCTAACCAGCAACGCTACCCCACCTCCTTTTCCTTTCTCTCTATCCCTCCTGAATATTGAATATCCCTGGATGTTCAGCTCCCAGCCTTGGTCACCCTGGAGCCATGTCTCCATGATCCCAACTATATCATAATCATTAATTGCTATCTGCACGTTCAACTCATCCACCTTATTACAAATGCTCCTTGCATTGAGACACAAAGCCTTCAGGCTTGTTTTTACAACGCTCTTACCCCTTATACAATTATGTTGAAAAGTGGCCCTTTTTGATTTTTGCCCTGGATTTGTCTGCCTGCCACTTTTACTTTTCACCTTGCTACCTATTGCTTCCGCCCGCATTTTACACCCCTCTGTTTCTCTGCTCACCCATTTAAGAACCCCACCACCTCTTATTCTCTGTTTATTATTGTTTTCTTCTTTCCCCCCTACATGTTGGGTCTGAGTGCTTTCCTTCTCTGCCTCCTGCCTCACACACTGTCTAATAGCATTCTCTATTTGAGTCCCTCCCCCCAACCATTCTAGTTTAAAGTCTCCTCAGTAGCCTTTGCAGATCTCCCCGCCAGGATATCGGTCCCCCTCAGGTTCAAGTGCAACCCATCCTTTTTGTACAGGTTGAACCTTCCACAAAAGAGGTCCCAATGATCCAGAAATTTGAATCCCTGCCTTCTGCACCAGTCCTTCAGCCACGCATTTATCCTCCACCTCCATAGGTGGAGGATAAATGGAGGAGTGACTGGCCTACTCCTCCATAGGTGCAGGAGTAGGCCAGTCGGCCCTTCGAGCCAGCACCGCCATTCACTGTGATCATGGCTGATCATCCACATTCAGTGGATGATCAGAATTTCAAAGTAATGCTTATTTTGTCTGCATCATTTACTGGCGATAGACCCAAAATGCTGGAGTAACTCAGTGGGACAGGCTATCTATGTGCCTTTGGAGAGAAGGAATGGGTGATGTTTCAGGTTGAGACCCTTCTTCAGACTAGGACCAGGGGAAAGGGAAACGACAGGTATAGACAGTGAAGTGGAGAGATATAGGACAAATGAATGAAAGATATGCCAAAAGTAATGATGATAAAGGAAACAAGCCATTGTTAGCTGTTTACCAGGTGAGAATGAGAAGTTGGTGCGACTTGGGAGGGGGAATGATGGAGAGAGAGGGAATGCAGGGGTTACTGGAAGTTAGAAAAATCAATATTCATGCCACTGTGTTGTAAGCTGCCCAAGGAAAATATGTGATGCTGTTCATCTACAGTTTGTCTCCTCATTAGTGAGTCAAACATTGTTGTTGGCTCTGAATGGAATCATTCACACAGCCCACAATCCAAAGAAAGATGAAAATATTGAATATTTGTTATTTTTGAACCCAGCTCACAGCTCAAGACCGCATTCCCACAAATATAACTTGTGTATTAGAATGGCAGAATATATCAATAAAAGTGAATTACGTTGCCATAAATACTGCAGCAAATGTAGTCTGTTCAACAAATCCTGCAGATTCATGACATTTAGTGCATGTTATTAACACAACACACATGTTATTTTTTGAGACGGTTACAATGGTGTTTATGTACAACTGCAGCTCAGCCTTCTATCTGAACTTTTCATTTTACCTACACAAAAACAACGGAGAAACCATTTCCCTCACATTTATTTTGCCATCTTAACATGGCCAAATAGCATAATTCAACAGATAAGTGTGGAGATAATTTTTAATTGAAAGTAATTTTACTCTATATACAAGGGCCAGGTATCAGCTGTCGAACACCTCCTCACATCCACTCTTGACTATGACCCCACAGAAGATCACTAGGCCACTATCTTCCAAATCGTCACTGATCTTAATGCCCCCGGCGGTCTCTACTTCACTACCTAGTCCCCTGACAAATCCTGCAGATTCATGACATTCAGGATTTGTCTGTTTCTATCTTCTGTCCAGTGTGAAGAAGGGTTACAACCCAAAATATTGTCTGTCCATTCCCGCCATGGACGCTGTCTGACCTGCTGAGTTCCTCCAGCAGTTAGTTTTTGTTCATGTATATGTAGTACCTGTAGTCAATTCCTGTCATTGGCCAACGCAAAAAAATTCCACTTTGCACTATTTTGTCTGGCTTGTCTTAGTCAGATCAGTTCCACAATGTCTTTGTTCATTCTGCAAATGCTATTTGTAACAGAACAAGTTCAGCGTTCCAGCATACAGCAGAATAAAAAGCTGTCATCACGTCTGTGCAAATTCTTTCTGACTCAAATATTCACACTTCCCTTTATATCAGCAAACTATTCTTCCAAAGGATTTCATTTATTCCTTCTAAAGTTACCATTGAATTGGCTAAGACCCACAAAAACAGAGCAACAGCGACAGAAGGCCTTCAGCCTGTTAAGATAAGGGTAGCTCTCAAAACATGTTTCTCACATGCCATCAACTCCCAATTGTCCTGCCAGCTCCCTAAATACCTGGGGGAACTTACAGTAGCCCATTAATCTACCAACAAACACATGTTTAGGATTTGGGAGGAAACTAGAGCACTCAGGTAAAACCCACATAGTCACTGGGTTAACATGCAGGCACTGCTGACCTTAGGCAAGGAATGAACCCAGGTCTCTGGAATTATGAGGCAAGGCTGTAACTACTGCATTACAATGTTACCTAGATCATAACAATAAAAAAAGTCTCAGTTTCATTGTATTAATTCTTTTTAATCCCTGGTTCCAAGTTAGTTGCCAAACCGCTGGTTCATTAACAACATTTCTCCAAATCCATTCCATCTTGGCACCTCATGAATTTGAATTTATTTATTAAAAGTATCACTTAACATTTTATGTTCTGTGGAGAAAAATCTCTGATACATAACCATGGTTGAAGAAATTCATTGTTTTGGGCAGTGCTGTGTCTGT
Organism: Malacoraja senta; assembly: GCA_038087875.1. Taxonomy (NCBI): domain Eukaryota; kingdom Metazoa; phylum Chordata; class Chondrichthyes; order Rajiformes; family Rajidae; genus Malacoraja; species Malacoraja senta. Next base: position 108,611 of record JAXLNO010005453.1, read on the forward strand.
GACGGAATGTGCCAAGATGCCGTTCCTGCACCTCTAAAAAGCTGAAAATTAGATTAATGTGCAGCATCATGTGAAATGATATATGAGCGCCAGCAGCCTTTTGTCCACTTAAAAAGCACTGGTCTCTGTAGAAAAATAAGATGTCACGATTTGGATGTGACTTCAAGTGGCTCCCACAGGGAAATGCAAGTGTACTGCCACCTAGTGTATGGTCTGAGTGATGTGGTGGACTGCACTTCATTGCCAAAGCGAACTGCAGTGCCTATTGCTTTCTCCTGTTTGGAAATACAACTTTATATATTAAGTCAAAGAGTGTGACATGTATTTGAATTTCCTATAACATGGGGATCATGACCAGATGATCAAAGCCCACTTAACTGAGGGAAAATCTTTGACCAATCTTTTTTGGGGTGTGTTTCGGGAGGGGATTGAAAGAAGATGCCGTAAACAAACACAAATCGATGAGAAGGAAATAAAGGTCATCACAAAATGCGGAAAATGTTCAAGATGACGGGAAAGTAATGAAGAAGTTGCTTCATTAAAATTAAGGGCTTAGTTTGAATATCTTACTTATTCAAAAAAAAGAAAGAAAATTATTTGCACGTTACATTTCTTCCATTTGTGTAAACTGCATTAAATAGAATAGGGAAGAGAAATTGGAAAAGCAATGATGAATAAAGAAAAAAAGAAGAAAGATTATTGTGAAAAGGGAATGGGTGGACAGAACAGGGGTGAGCAGGATGTAAGGGTGAGCGAGAATATATTAATTTTATTCTGAACTAGCAGTCAGTAACTGCCCACGGACTCCTACCGTCGGGTCCGCCGACCCTCGCCACTGCACCTCCCTCCAGCAGCCCGCAGCCGTCGCCTCACCTGCAAACTGGTCTCTGCAGTGGGCACGAAGCCTCCACGCTGCTCACTCCCACTCCTCTGGGTTTGACTACACTGGGTCCTAGTGCCGGTCTCCCAAACCCTGGTATCCTCAGTGGCAGTTCCACTGGGTCTTCCCCATCCCCCTCTAACTATGTGACCCCTGCTCTTCCCCACCCACACCACAGCCCTCTCACCCTCCCACCCCCTGACCACCCACGATCCCCCCCACCACACATCGCCTCGTTCCCAGTCCACTCATCTGCCTGCCTCCGGCCCCAACCCCCATCCCTGCCGTGTGTTCACCATCCCCCCTGACCTCCCCCTCTCCGACACCGAACGGTCTGTCCTCAGCAGAGGTCTTACCTTTGTCCCCCTCCGTCCCCACCTCAATGAGTTCCGCGCCCACCACGACTTGGAGCTCTTCTACCGTCGCCTCCGCCTCACAGCTCACTTCCATGGGAAGGAGTCCTCGCCCCCCACTGATGATCCCTTTTCCCGTCTCCAACGTACCCCCTCCTCGTGGACCCCCCCTCTTGGCCTTCCGGCTTTAGAACTTTTTATCCAAAACTGCCGTCGCGACATCAACCGCCTCAACTTCTCCACTCCCCTGTCTCACTCCAATCTCTCCCCCCCCTGAACGCACTGCCATCGACTCACTCCGCAACAACCCCAACTGGGTTATCAAACCCGCCGACAAGTGAGGTGCCGTGGTAGTCTGGCGCGCTGATCTCTACAAAGCTGAGGCCACGCGCCAACTCTCGGACACCTCCTCCTACTTACCCCTGGACCATGACTCCACTGACAAGCACCAGGCCACTATCTCCAGCACCATCACCGACTTCATCAATCCCACGCCCTGCCCGAACGAGCCTCCAACCTCATCGTTCCCCAGCCCCGCACGGCCCGATTTTACCTGCTTCCTGTAAGGACTCCATCCCCTACTCCCAATTCCTCCGTCTACGCCGCATCTGCTCCCAGGATGAGGCGTTCCACACCAGGGCATCTGAAATGTCCTCATTCTTCAGAGAACGGGGGTTCCCCTCCTCCTCCATAGATGAGGCTCGCACCAGGGTCTCTTCCATACCCCTTGACACTGCTCTCTCTCCCCATCCCCCCACTTGCAACAAGGGCAGAGTCCCCCTAGTCCTCACCTTTCACCCCACCAGCCGTCACATACAACAAATAATCTGTCAGTTTCGCCCCCTCCAACGTGACCCAACCACTCGCCACATCTTCCCATCTCCCCCCATGTCAGCCTTCAGCAAAGACTGCTCCCTCCATAACTCCCTTGTCAATTCTTCCCTTCCCTCCCGTACTACCCCCTCCCCGGGCACTTTCCCTTGCAACCGCAAGAGATACACTTGTCCCTTTACCTCCCCCCTCGACTCCATTCAAGGACCCAAGCAGTCGTTCCAGGTGCGACAGAGGTTCACCTGCATCTCCTCCAACCTCATCTATTGCATCCGCTGCTCTAGATGTCAGCTGATCTACATCGGTGAGACCAAGCGTAGGCTTGGCGATCATTTCGCCGAACACCTCCGCTCGGTCTGCAATAACCAACCTGACCTCCCGGTGGCTCAGCACTTCAACTCCCCCTCCCATTCCATATCCAACCTCTCTGTTCTGGGTCTCCTCCATGGCCAGAGCGAGCAACACCGGAAATTGGAGGAACAGCACCTCATATTCCGCTTGGGGAGTCTGCATCCTGGGGGCATGAACATTGAATTCTCCCTATTTTGTTAGCCCCTGCTGACTCCTCCCCTTCCTATCTCTCACTCAGCCCTCGGGCTCCTCCTCCTCCTTTTTCCTTTCTTCTCAGCCAGTGATCAGCCAGTGTATCAGGCAATAGAGATGCCAGGTTATACCTATCTTACATCTTAGATCGCATGGGATTCAAGGAAATAAGCTGCATGGATAGCAAATTGGCTCCATGGAAGGAAGCAGAGGGTGATGGAGGAAGGTTGCTTCTCAGACTGGATGCCTGTGACTAGTGGTGTGCCTCACGGTTCGGTGCTGGGCCCGTTACTCTTTGTCATCTACATCAATGATTTGGATGAGAACATACAGGGCAAGATTAGCAAGTTTGCTGATGATACAAAAGTTAGTGGTTTTGCAGATTGTGAAGATGGTTGTGAAAGATTGCAGCAGGATCTGGATCGATTGGCCAGGTGGGTGGGAAATGGTTGATGGAATTTTATACAGAGAAGTGTGAGTTGTTGCATTATGGGAAGTCGAACAAGGACAGGAATTACACAGTAAATGATAGGCCTCTGGGTAGTGTTGTAGAGCAGAGGGATCTAAGAGTGCAAGTGCATGGTTCCTTGAAGGTCGAGTCGCAGGTAGATAAGGGAGTCAAAAAGTCTCTTGGCCCATTGGCCTTCATCAGTCAGAGTATTGAGTATAGAAGTTGGGAGGTCATGTTGCAGTTTTATAAGACATTGGTGAGACGGCATTTAGAATATTGTGTTCAGTCCTGGTCACCATGTTATAGGAAAGATATTGTCAAGTTTGAAAGCGTTCAGAAAATATATACGAGGTTGTTGCCAGGACTAGAGGGTGTGAGCTATAGAGAGAGGTTGAGTAGGCTGGGTCTCTATTCCATGGATCGCAGGAGGATGAGGGGTGATCATAAGAGGAATAGATTGGGTAGATACACAGAATCTCTCGCCCAGAGTAGGGGAATCGAGGACCAGAGGACAAAGGTTCAAAGTGAGGGGGTAAAGATTTAATAGGAATCCAAGGGGTAACTTTTTCACACTGACTTGCCATTGAGGGAGTGCAGCGTAGGTTCACGAGGTTAATTTCTGGGAATTGCTGGACTATCATATGTTGAAAGAATGGAGTGACTGGGTTTGTATACAATGGAATTTAGAAGGATGAGACGGGATCTTATAGAAACATATAAAATTATAAAAGGACTGGGCAAGCAAGATGCAGGAAAAATGTTCCCAATGTTGGGGGAGTCCAGAACCAGGGGCCACAGTCTAAGAATAAAGGGGAGGCCATTTAAAACTGAGATGAGAAAAAACGTTTTCACACAGAGAGTTGTACATTTGTGGATTTCTCTGCCACAGAAAGCAGTAGAGGCCAATTCACTGGATGAATGTAAAAGAGAGTTAGATACAGTAGAGCTCTCGGGGCTAGCGGAATCAAGGGATATGGGGAAGAAGGCAGGCGCGGGTTACTGATTGTGGATGAGTAGCCATGCTCACAATGAATGGCGGTGCTGGCTCGAAGGGCCAAATGGCCTCCTCCTGCACCTATTTTCTATGTTTCCATGTTTCTATAAACTCAACACTCAGCATTTTATTTCCTATTTTGCACTCATTAAAAGTTGACTGATATTTGCAGTTGTTCGGTACCACCTTAGGATTGGTAAAATAAATACACTATAATATTATCTTCTTAAAGAAATACGTCGACATTTTGAAGTGCAGTTAATGATCCCATCTGAATTTACATATGACACACGCTTTTTGAAAATGTATATATATATATATATATATATACATTTTCAAACATATATATATATATATATAAATTTTCAAAAAGCGTGCGTCATATGTAAATTCAGATGGGATCATTAACTGCATTTCAAAATGTCGACGTATTTCTTTAAGAAGATAATATTATAGTGTATTTATTTTACCAATCCTGTCCTAAGGTGGTACCGAACAACTGCAAATATCAGTCAACTTTTAATGAGTGCAAAATAGGAAATAAAATGCTGAGTGTTGAGTGTTGATATATATATATATATAATTTGGGTTTTATTATTTGCTCATAATTGAAATTGAATATAAACAGTCAATGAAGAATGGCAAACAACTCTTAATTAATAATTTCGACCCTGCCCTTTCACTAATACGGTTAACAGTGAATAAATATTTGTTTTGTGCAAGATCCGATGATGCCTAACATGCAAACTGATTCTGATTTGGTATTACTTTGTTATTCTAACCGGCTATCAGATCAGAATCATTGTGTTTATGTCTGTGCAATGCTGACAATTATGACAAAAAGAAAGAGGGACTTTCGGGTGAAGTATTAGAAAATTCTAGGTGTTGCGATTTGGGCATGATACTCGTGTTTACACCAAAGATAGACACAAAATGCTGGAGTAACTCAGCAGGACAGGCAGCATCTCTGGAGAGAAAGAATGGGTGACGTTCTAGGTCGAGACCCTTCTTAACAGAATTGCCCTGGCAGACCCATTGTTTCTGCCTGCTCCTGTCCCACTGAATTAATTTTTCACGTACCTCGACTCCATCCTATCCCCCCTAGTCCAATCCCTCCCAACCTATGTCCAAGACACCTCACTCGCAATCTGAAGAAGGTTCTCGACCTGATACATCACACATTCCTTCTCTCGAGAGATGCTGCCTGTCCCACTGAGTTACTCCAGCATTTTGTGTCTATCTTTGGTGTTAACCCGCATCTGCAGTTCCTTCATACACATTTCGACTGCTTGTGTTTACAGTCTGACAATCTCTATTTGAAATCACTCAGGTGTCGTACATTTTATAGTAAAACTTAAATTCAGTTCAAGGGACAGTAAGTGTCGCTTAGTGGAAATAACATAGGCACCTTGCAAGTTCAAAATCTTTCCAGTATCAGCCATTCAAAGTTTTAAAACAGTATTCCATCCAGCTTGCATGCTGATGTTAATATAACCTCCTCTTCATTGGGAACATTAATGTGGATGTTATGCTATTGACCAGTAATCCTGAGCAAATAATCCATACTCAAATCTCAGAACATACTTCTATTTTTGAATGTGGTGTTCTTGCCATAGGATATAAATCATCTTTTGTTTGTCAAAGATTTTAGTGGAGAAAACAGCTTTAGAGAAATTCAATTAGCCAGCTGAGCTTGGATAATACAGTCATGAGAATATCAGTCATTTAATTGTGGATTTAGGGTTCAGTACCTGGTTTTCATGTTGTTTGAAAATTCTCGCTCATTTCTTACCCCTTTTGTTCACAGCCTCATTAAAAAGAATAGGTGCATTTATTGAAATTTATGCCGAAAACCGATTATTTTACAGTATGTTCCTAATGAGTGAGATTACGAAATGTAGATTTTAAAAGGAAAGTGAAAAACTTTTCTTCCCTCATGTTTTTTTTTTGTTGTGCATTGATGAAAGTTCTGTGACATTTTAACACTACTTTTCAACCATTTAAACGGATTAAGGATTTAGTGAAAAAGTGCAAACATGCTAATAAATATGCCAAAGGTAATGAACAGAAATTTAAAAAAAAACGTTCAATGAAAGAGAGAAGTTACCGCAGATCCTTGTGTAACTCATTCTGCTTTTAAACTGATGAGTAAGCCGGCAAAATACCACACTGAAGGGTTCACCATTTTAGTCACCGTTCCTGCATAGTTTTATTCATACAAAAATGCTTTTCTTTCCTCAAGATGGCTGTTTTTAATACACCCAGACTTTGTTTTCTCAATTGCACACTCTCACCTGCATTATCTGCAGCAACACCACGCAGAGAAGAAGTGACAAGGCAGTCCTCGAAGTTTGTAAAGGACACAGCCACAGCTTGAAACTTAAAGCTTCATCCTTGCCTCTGCCGTTGAAGATCCCCATTGCTTCACAGTAATTTGCTTCAAATTCATCAAAGAACATCCAATTTCCTTCACGGTCCAGAATGATCCACACCTTCGTCCAACATCTGCTTTGGAGTAATTCAGGTACCGACAGATCCTATTACTCTGGTCCCCTTTATTTTTAGTGGTCAGCTGTTGCAAGATCTTGAGAACCTATCATGACAAATTAAAATAGGTTTTCAGTCGTAGCCAACCCAGATCAAAATTAAGAAGCAGAGGTGGAAATTCTATCAGATTCCTTTGCAGCCTTCAATCCCCAGAGAGAGGACTACAGCTACTGAATGTGCAACTGGTGTTGTCTCAAACATCCCCCTGCTCCTAAACTGCTCTCCACCAATCGCAGCAAAAACAGGCAGTTACCATAAAATATAGCCACACAACCACACTGCATTTGCATATAATGTGACTAGCTCTGCCATTCACCAACACATTGATTGATCCATGCTATACAACTTTAAAACCGTGCTTTACCTTCCACAAAAAACGTAATTTTGTTGGTTTTCAAAGAATTTTCTAAGAACCAACAATCCTGCAATTCCCCAAAGTTTGTTTTTAATAACAAAACAAAATATAACAAAATAACATGTTAAAAACATTGTTATTAACAAAAAAAATTGTTTTTAATAAAAGCTTATGTAGAGCAAATCATACATCCAGTGTTTAGGTTTTACCCTGTGCAATCTCAGGACTTCACAGGATCCTCTAAAGCCATTGAAATTTATCAAAAGGGCAGTGACTTACAGCGTAGAGACAAGGAGCAAGTAATTTGCACATGAAACTCTTCCATAAGCAGCAGCAAAATACTGAGCAGGTTATGTATTTTTAGTCTGCAGTGTCAGTACTCACATTGTTTAGATAATGATGTTAACAGAAGAACAGGCTGCAGGCAATGCATGTACCGTGTAGGAAGGAACTGCAGATGCTGGTTCACACAAAGGATGGACACAAAATGCTGGAGAAACTCACCGGGACATTATATTGTACAGTGGTCCATGCATGTGCAATATATAATGCACTGCAATATTTATGACCAATATAATTGTGAGCTGGAACTTGCTAGGAATCACTGGGTGATATTAAAGTGTAACCGTGTTTGGGATTCCCAGATGAATGCAAAACTACCCATTCACCCGACAGATTGAAAAGCAGAAGAAATGCTGGAAATCTGAAATAAAAATAAAAATGCTGGAAATGTTCTGTGTGTCAACCAGCATCTCAGCAACAGAGTTAACAATTCAGTTAAAGTTCCTTCGGCAGAGCTGGGAAAGAAAGGAACCAAAGATAGATATACATCGGCGAGACCAAATGCAGATTGGGCGATCGTTTCGCTGAACACCTTCGCTCAGTCTGCCTGGATCTACCTGATCTCCCGGTTGCCAAACACTTTAATTTCCCCTCCCATTCCCACACTGACCTTTCTGACCTGGGTCTCCTCCATTGTCGGAGTGAGGCCAAACACAAATTAGAGGAACAGCACTTCATATTTTGCTTGGGCAGCTTACAAAATCAACGGTATGAGTATTGATTTCTTTATCTTCAAGTTACCCCTATATCCCCTCTCTCTCCATCCCTCCCCCACCCAAGTCGTACTAACTTCAAAGTGGTCGTTGAATCTCATTGTCTGTACTTGGGGTGGGAGATTGCTACCTTCACGTGGCACACCGTCTTTCGACGAATGCAATCAACCCGGCATGCACAATCAAATAAGACCAAATAGAACAAGTTGTCCTACAACTTTAGGCTGTGCACGCCATACGCAGGAAAAAGAAGATTGTCTGTACTCGATTTCGCCTAGCACACTGCTAACAATGGCCTGTTTCCTTCATCATCATTCCTTTTTTCGCATCTTTTGTTTATCTACATTACTAAAAGTCTCATCTTGACCACTTCCTGTTTGCACTGCATATTGATTTTAGAAAAAACACTACCACTTACGGCTGTGATTTTTGGCCATCTTACTCAGAGTCCGCTGGGCAGGACAAGAAGATTTTTCCCATCGATGAAAAATAAAAGACTTATTAATGTTTTTAAAATGTTGAGATTCTCTCTCCTGTCAATCATGCCGGTGGGAGGGGGAGGGACTAAAAAACCCGGAAGTGTTGAGTGTCTCAGTCAGTCTCTGCAAGATGGGGGAGCGAGACGGTCACGTCTCTCAGTCTGAGCTGTGAATAACACTGAACACATGTCTTCTAAACTGTGATGCCCTTAATGTGGTTTGAAAATGTAGTTTGAAAAAGCAGTTTGAAATGTAAAAGCTGTTTTTGGTTTGAATGTGCCAAAGTGTTTGTTGTTTTGAAAATGCTAAAGTGTTGCTTGCTTTGAAAACGCTAAAGTGTTGCTTGCTTTGAAAGTGCTAAAGTGGTTTTTGCCTTATGGAAAATGGAAAAGTGTTTTTTGCAAACTGCTTGAAATGGTAGGAAACTGCACTTGAATTTGGTGGCCTTGCACCCTGCTTGAAACAGTATGAAACTGCACTTGAATTTGGTGGCCTTGGACCCTGCTTGAAATGGTAGGAAACTGCACTTGAATTTGGTGGCCTTGCACCCTGCTTGAAATCGTATGAAACTGCACTTGAATTTGGTGACCTTGCACCCTGCTTGAAATGTTAGGAAACTGCACTTGAATTTGGTGGCCTTGCACCCTGCTTGAAATGGTAGGAAAGTGCACTTGATTTTGGTGGCCTTGCACCCTGCTTGAAATGGTATGAAACTGCACGTGAATTTGGTGGCCTTGCACCCTGCTTGAAGTGGCATGAAACTGCACTTGAATTTGGTGGCCTTGCAACCTGCTTGAAGTGGTAGGAAACTGCACTTGAATTTGGTGGCCTTGCACCCTGCTTGAAGTGGTAGGAAACTGCACTTGAATTTGGTGGCCTTGCACCCTGCTTGAAATGGAATGTCAAGGAATAGCCGTGAGTAGACTGCCAGCCCACCAGCCATGAGTGAGTGAGCTGCCAGCACACCAGGCTTGAGTGACTGAGCTGCCAGCCCAAAAATCCATTCGGCCCACAATGCCCATACTAGCCATCTGGAAACCAGTCCCTTCAGCCCACAACACCCATACTAGTGCTCCAGAAAGCCCCCCCCCCCACTGGCCACCCAACGGGTCCCATTTAGACTAGTTTGTACTATATCTCTCTATATCACCATCTATATCTCTCATTTCCTTTTCCCCTGACTCTTGCCTGAAGAAAGGTCTCGACCATAAATGTCACCTGCAGTATTCCTTTTCCCCAGAGATGCTGTCTGGCCTGCTGAGTTACTCAAGCAATTTGTGTCTATCTTTGCTTTAAATCAGCATCTACAGTTCCTTCCTGCACAAGGAAGGAACCAGTGTGTGTAAAGCCACATAGAGGATGGGGATGGATGGACAGGACATAGGGATATCTCTGATAGGATGAAACCAGGGTTGACATGGGGATATGATGTAGGTGGAACCGGTTAGAGAGGACAATTAGAGAGTTATTCAGTTAGTTTAGTGTATTGTCACTAGTTCCTGATAGGACGGTTCAGTTGCCCAATAACAGAAACTGTCCCTGAATCTAGATGTATGCATTTTCACACTTCTATATCTCTTGCTTGATGGGAGGGGAGAAGAGGGAGTGACTGGGGTGAGACTTGTCCTTGATTATGCTGCTGGCCTTGTTGAGGCAGCGTGAAGTGTAGATGGAGTCAATGGATGGGAGGTTGGTTTGTGTGATGGTCAGGGCTGTTTCCACAAATCTTTGTAATTTCTTGCATTCCTGGATGGAGCTGTTCCCAAACTATGTTGTGATACATCCCGATAAAATGCTTTCTACGGCACATCTGTAGACGTTTGTGAGAGTTATTGGTGACATGCACTTCCTGAGCTTTCTAAGAAAGTAGAGGCATTAGTGTACTTTCTTGGCCGTTGCTTCACTATGGCTAGTCCAGGACAAGTTGCTGGTGATATTTCCTCCTAGGAACTTGAAGCTTTCAACCCTCTCTACTTTGGCGTCATCAATGTATACCAGTGTATGTGCTGAAGTTAATCAGTATCTCCTTTGTATTGCTGACATTGAGACAAAGGTTGTTGTCTTGCCACCAGGTCACGAGGTTCTCAATCTCCTTCCTATACTTGTTCTCATCGTTATCTCATCCAGCCCACTATTGTTGTGTAATCCATGAATTTGTCATTTAAGTTGGATTTGTTCTTGGCTGTACAGTCGTGAGTGTACAAGGAATAACAAAGGGGGCTGAGAACGCATCCTTGTGGAGCACCAGTGTTGAGTATTATCGTAAAGGATGATATGTCCCCTATCCTCACCTATTATGGTCTGTTGGTCAGGAAGTGGAGGATCCAGTTGCAGAGATGAGTGCTGACTCCAAGATCTGTGGGGTTTTAGATGAGCTTGGATGGTGTAATGGTATTAAAAGCAGAGCTGTAGTCTATGAATAGAAGTCTGCCGTAGATGTCTCTCTAATCCATGTGTTCCAGGGACATGGAGATAGCATCAGTCATGGACTTGTTGTGGCAGTAGCTGAACTGCAGTGGGTCAAGGTTGCTTGGTAGACTGGAGTTAAATGTGTTCCATAACCAGTGTCCCAAAGCACTTCATGATAATGGATGTCAAAGGTACAGGACTGTCATCACTAAAGCATGGGATTACTTCAGTACCAGGATGGTGGTTTTCTTGAAGCAGGTGGGTATCTCAGAATGGAGTAGGGAGAGATTAAAGATGTCAGTGAAAACTCTTGCTATGGCCAGGGACTCCATCTGGGCCTAAAGGAAAGAGGAAGAGAATAAGAAAATGAACAAAGAAAGAAAAAAGCTAAGTTATGAAATCAAAAATAGTGAATACAAAAAAAGGAATGTAAAGACTGACTATGAAATGTAGAGCTGCAGTGATAAATATGATAAATGCAGCTAATTTAACCCATACTTTTGTAAACTGTATAAAAATTAAAAATTAAAAATTAAAAATTACTGGATGGATATTTTTAAAATAATCTCTGTAGTTGTTAATACTCAACTGGATCCCGATCCTAAATTAATAATATTGGGCATATCAGAACAATACCTAAAACTTACAACAAACCAAAGAAATTTCCTTGACTACAGTATAATAATTGGGAAAATATTAATATTACAATTTTGGAAAAATCCTGCAACCCCCACAATTAAGATGTGTATTATGGAGATGTCGGAGACCTTACATTTGGAAAAAATTTGATATGTCTTAATTGACAAAACAGAATTATTTACTAAAATGTGGTCTCCATTTATAGATTATCTGAAGGGGTAGACTGGGCCGGCGCGGAGGCCTGACTGAAACCTGAACCCAGGACTAGATGAATAGTTATGTTTTCTGACCTACGGACCTATCTCCTAAGTTGTATTATTGATAGAGTATAGAATATAGTGTTACAACATTAATGTTACAGCATTATAGTGTTACAGCATTATAGTGTTAGAGCATTAAAGTGTTACAGCATTAAAGTGTTAGAGCATTAAAGTGTTAGAGCTGTGACACGCTCCCCCTCCTGGTCAATGTTGTGTGTTAACCTCTGTTTCTTCCCCAAGTGCAGGCTGGAAGGATCCGGTACCTGATTGGACAGGCTGCGTCAGGTGACGGCTGACTCATCCCCAGTATAAATGGAAGATTTCCCAGAGTTCTCTCTCTTTCGGTGACGACCCTGCCTCGTGAGATTGTGCTGGTGTGAGCTGTGAAAGGACCGGCCACATGGCATAGAACTTCGTGTAATTCCATCATTTTGTGGTACCAAATATTGGATTGGGCTGTCCTTAGACGTTATCGGTATTTTGTTTCAGGGATAGCTTTCTTTTAGGCAGGTTTAGAGCCTCGGGTTCGACGGTCCATCGCGTGACTGGCCTGAGCACCTTTAAGTTGTTTATTAATCCATTCATCCTTGTCTGGGTTGTTTGAAGCGGGTTTGGGTTTTGGGGGTGTTATCACTAATTAAACTATTTTTGAACGTAAACCTGGCTTTTGGACTTATGTTACGCGACTCTGAAATGCCTGCTTTCGGGAGTCGTAACAGAGCATTAAAGTGTTACTGCTGCAGAGAAAATGTAGATATTAATAGGGCTGCAGTGAGGTAGGACGGGAGATCAGGACCACTTTCTTAACCTGTGAGAGGGTCATTCAGCAGTCTGATAACAGCGGGGAAGAAGTTATCCCTGACTTTGGTGGTAAGTGATTTTAAGCTTTTGTATCGTTTGTCTGACAGGAGAGGGGAGAAGAGGTGATAACCTGGTCCTTGCTTATTTTGCCTGTTTTACTGAGGCTGAATGGTAGAGATGGAATCAATAGAAGAGGAACCTGGTTTGCGTGATGGACTACAATGCATCTACAACGCTCTGCAATTTCTTGCAAGTTGGGACAGAGCAGTTTTCAATCCAAGCTGTGATGCATCCTGATATGATCCTTTCTCCACTGGACCCTGCAGACGTTGGTAAGAGTCGTTGGCGATCATGCTGAACTCCTGAGACTTCTGAGGAAGCAGAGGAGTTGGTTTGTTTTCTTCGAGTCAGAGAGTCATACAGCACAGATGCAGGCCCTTCAGCCTAACTTATCCTGTCTGACCAAGATGCCTCCTCTACACTAGTCTCATGTTTGGCCTATCTTGGCCATAGATTCAATGCGTGTGCGGACGTGGCGCCAACGGACAAGAAGCCGAAGCAAAGAAGTCAAAGCCAAAGAACCGAATGGAAACGAGGCCGAAACGCCAATAAACCGAAAGAGTCCAAAGACGAAACGCCTACTAACCGAAAGGGCGGGACGCCTAAAAGCCAACGAACTGAAAAGCTTTGTCGCCTAAAAGCAAACTTACTGAATGGTCGCTCTCTCGAAATGCCACCTACCCGAAAGGCGGCGTCACCTACAGACCAAAGCACCGACTGCCGCTCAACAGAAAGTCCAATAACGAACATGACGTTGCCGGGGGGCGGGACTTGTCAGCGATTGGTCCAGACCCCCACGTCCATCACATCACTGTGAAGGCATGAACATTGTCCCAAACCTCCGCTCCACCCGACCCGCAACCCGCGAAGGGTGGCCGTGGGAGAGTGGGGGCTGTCCCAAGGAATGCACACCTTTGGCTGCTTTCAACTATAGCAAGAATGTCCTTCCTCAAATTTGGAGACCAAAACTGCCCACAATACTCCAGGTGTGGTCTCATTAGGGCCCTGTACAAATGCAGAAGGACCTCTTTGCTCCTATACTCAACTCCTCTTATTATGAAGGCCAACATGCCATTCACTTTCTTCACTGCCTGCTGTACCTGCATGCTTACTTTCATTGATTGATGACAAGGACCCCCAGATCCCATTGTACTTTCTCTTTTACCAACTTAACACCATTTAGATAATAATCTTCCATCCTGTTTTTGCTACCAAAGTGGATAACCTCACATTTATCCACGTTAAACTGCATCTGCCATGCATCTGCCCACTCACCCAACCTGTCCAAGTCACCCTGCATTCTCATAGCATCCTCCTCACAGTTCGCACTACCACACAGCTTTGTGTCATCTGTAAATTTGCTAATGTTACTTGTAATCCCTTCATCTAAATCATTAATTTATATTGTGAATTGCTGCGGTCCCCGCACCGAGCCTTGCGGTACCCCACTAGTCACTGCCTGCCATTCTGAAAGGGACCCGTTAATCCCTACTCTTTGTTTCCTGTCTGCCAACTAATTTTCTATCCATGTCAGCACTTTACACCCAATACCATGCGCTCTAATTTTGCCCACTAATCTCCTATGTGGGTCCTTATCAAATGCTCTCAGAAAGTCCAGGTACGCTGCATCCACTGGCTCTCCCTTGTCCATTTTCCTAGTTACATCCTCAAAAAATTCCAGAAGATAAGTCTAATAAGGTGGGCAGGTTACATTGGCAATGCTGGTGTTTGACACAGTGCTGATGGTAGTGCTGATGGGGCAATGATGGGGCAATGAACACCAGAGTGAAAGCATGGTCTGTTTGATTATTAGCTCTGCCCAGCTGCCTGAGTGTCTGCTCTGTCCAACCAGGGTCTAGTCCATCCACACTGCCGGCATGTACACGTAAGTACTTGGGTGCAGACTGTGTGCACACAATGGAAACTGTGCGCAGATACCGGCACCCTAACCCCTCACTGAAGTGGCACTGCTTCCAGAGGCTGCAACTGGGGTATGGGCAATGGCTTCCCATTAATCAGCCTGGGGCTTTGAGAGCCTGGGCACCTACATTAACTATTCCTCTGCATGCCCACGAGAGGCAGAGGATCACGAGCATGAAGTGGGCTACTTCCACTGTGACTGGTCTTCACACCAGTTGATGGGTTGTTGCAGATACTGTCTTCGAAAATGCAAGAAGGTGCAATATGTGAACATGGACATATTATCTTTTGTAATGTCCTTATCATTTCTTTGCACAAATGTATCACTGCTCAGTAAACTTTGATGATGGAATTATCTATATTCACTCTTGATGAACCCTGGGGCACTGTATAAGAATGGACAGAGCAGGCTGTACTTTCTGAGGAGGCTTCACTCTTTCAACATCTGCAGTAAGATGCTGCAGATGTTCTACCAATCGGTGGTGGCCAGTGACATCTTCTTCGCTGTCGTGTACTGGGGCAGCAGGGCGAAGGCTGCGACACCAACAGAATCAACAAACTCATCAGGAAGGCTGGCTCCGTCCTGGTGGCGGAGTTGGATTCACTGGATATGGTCTTGGAGGAGAGGATGCTCCTCACACTGTGGAGCATCTTGGACAGTACAGCTCACCCCCTCCATGACTCACTGGTCCTGAGGAGCACCTTCAGCAACAGACTGGTTCCACCAAGATGCAGCATGGAACGCCACAGGAGATCCTTCTTCCCTGTGGCTATCAAACCGTACAACTCCTCCCCCTTCTGTCGTGCGGTAGACTGATTCCCCTTCCCCTCCCTCCCCAATCTTTGCACATCCCCAATCCTGGACTTACCCCTCGTCACTTTAATTTTATGTTTCATGCATCTTGTTGTGTTTTTATGACTGTTGGCAGAACAATTTCTTTCCTGGGATAAATAAAGTTCTATCGTATCGTATCGTATAGTATTGTATCGTACATAGAAAGGTTTGTCGAGTGCTCTACAACCATGACTCTATTTAATTGGTGCAACTACTTGCTTCATGTCCCACCATGTGGGAGAATGCTGCTGGGAGCATCATCAAGGCCGCCATCCTCGAGAGCCAGCTCGCTACAGGTGGATCGAAGCTCATCCTCACAATTTTGCAGAGTGGGCAGCATTGGCAAAAAGGTTATGCCTTTCCATGTCTATTCTCACAAATGCAAATGTTGGACCCTGCTAAAGTTATAATTGGTGGTCAGGAGAATGTACACGTCTAGAGTGTAAGTAGTGTAATTCCAATGTGTGCTTCACAGAATGGAAACTGAAAAACGATAGGACAGACATTTTTTCTCCTTGATTTTGCAGATAAAGGAATTTCAAGACGCTCTGAAGTATGATTATTGAGTGACTGGCTGGAGTATTGAGTGCAAAAACAACTAGCATGAAACACTGTGAATCCAAAATCACTTATTTAGGAAGTATTCTACAGTAGACTAAAGAAGCATCATTTACAATCAGTAGCATATATGTTAACAGTGTACAACCAATGATTAATGATATTCGGGGCTGTAAAGAAAGATGTAATATGTGTTATGCATAGGCTAATTCTGCATCTTGTAGATTAAAGGCAGCTTTTATAACATAGGTTTAGGTGAGATGTTCATACTGGAGAGAACATTTGGAGAAGGAATGGTGTCCAGCCTGACAATTAGAGTAATCAGACCACACAACAACCAGTATCTTGTTGGTCTATTGGTCGGTCTTCTCTCAGGCGTGTATGGCCTGGGTGGCCACAAGACCTAGGGATGACCACCATAGTTCCATCAAGTCTAAATTTATCCTTAAAACCCTTTGGAGATATTAATGCTCATTGTTGCTGCTGCTCCGTGAAACCCCAATTATAAAACTTTCAAATGCTGATCAACCCAGAAGGCACAAAAGACCACAAATGTATGAATCTTGAGCAAAACACATAACTCTGTGTGTCGGACAGCATCTGTGGAGGGAATGAACAGAAAATGTTTTGGGTCAGTCTTAACTTGTCAGGTATTATGTTTCTATGTTTCTTATCCAGCTTTCTCTCCATTAGTCTGAAGGGTCTTGATGGAAATATCATCTGTCCATTCCCTCCACAGATGTTGCCTGATTTACTGAGTACCTCCAGCAACTTGTTTTTTCCCCTCATTATCACAACTTTGGACTTTAGAGATACAGCAGAGATCTACTTCGGTCCACTGAGTCCACGCCGACCAACAATCACCCCATACACTAACACTATCCTACACACTAGGAATGTTTTACAATTTTTACCCAAACTGTGAAGGTCGGAGAGAAGCAGCAGCCAGAAGCAGCGAGAGCGAGTATTGTCTTGAAGTAGGTGAGTCAGAGGGAAAGAAGATTTAAAAAGAGCGCCAAAGGCCCAGGTTTGAGTAAATTACAAATTAGCCCTAAAGTAGTTGATTGGGTAACAGATAAAGAAGTGCAGCTGCAGCAGAGTGGCCTTGTGCATTGGTGAGTAAAGTGTGAGTCTTTGGCTTGAGTCTTTGACGAGGAGGCTGAGGAGGCTGAGGAGGCTGAGGTAAGGGGACTACACTTGATCGACATTTGTGATTTTTGTCCACTGAAGAAATGACAGGCAAGTTGGTGCAGTGTGTACCCTGCAGGATGTGGGAAGTCAGGGACACCGCTGGTGCTTCTGGAAACCACACCTGCTGAAAATGTGACCAGGTGCAGCTCCTGAATGAATGTGTTGGGGAACTGGAGAAGCAGCTGGATGACCTCATGACCCATCTGGGAAAAAGAGAGTTTCCTGGACAGGAGCTACAGTGAGGTTGTCAGGAAGAGGGAAGGTGGGTGATTATGAGAAAAAGGAGTAAAGAGCCTGTCCCACAGGCTATTTTAGGCGACTGCTGGCGACGGTCGTAGTCATAGCAGGTTGCCGAAAAAACAGCGACTGGACCCCACTTCAACATAAAATTTGAAACACTTTAACAACAAAAAACCCCCAAGTCAGCACCGGCGACAACCTACGTTAACCTGGCGACAACTACGACAGCACCTACGTCAGGAGAAGTCAAGCTAAGCTCATTGGCATCAAACCCACTGTCGCCGACCGTCTCCGAAAATTTTTCAACATGTTGAAAATCAAACGGCAACCAGAAAGACGCTACGACTCTTTGCCGACTGAGGAGACTGCTCATGGCCATAGAGGCGACACCCCGGCGACCATGTGGCGACAGTCTAGTTGCCTGTAAGCACTTAAAAAATAGCCTAATTGGGACAGGCCCTTCAACGTGGAGTGCAGGAGACCCTGGTGGCTATACCTAATGAAAACAGGTACACCCTCTTGGGAGCTGTTGGGCAGATGACGCTTCCAGTCCGAGCTGCGGACAGGTCGGTGGCTCCAATCCTAGCGATGAGACTCGACCGCCGAGACCGACTTCGGGCAGAGCCTTAGTGGTGGGTGACTCCATTATCTGAGGTGCGGACAGGAGATTCTGTGGCGGCAGGCGAGACTCGACGATGGTCTGTTGCCTCCCTGGTGGAAGGGTTCAAGATGTTTCTGACCGACTTCAGAACATCATCGAGAGGGAAGGTGAGCAGCCAGAAGTAGTCATGCATGTGGGCACAAACGACGTTGGGAAGAAGAGGAAGGAGGTTCTGCAACGTGAGTTTAGAGAGTTAGGAAGAAGACTGAAAAGCAAGGTGGTTATCTCTGGATTGCTTCCTGTACTTCGTGCTGTTGAGGGCAGGAACAGGGAGATAGGGGATCTGAATGTGTGGCTGGGGGTATGGTGCAGGGAGCAAGGATTTAGATTTATAGACCACTAGGATCTCTTCTGGGGTAGGGGTGACCTCTACAATAGGGACGGGTTACACCTTAACTGGAGGGGGGTCAACGTTCTGGCAGGCAGGTTTGCAGGTACTACACTTGTGGGTTTAAACTAAATAGCGGGGGGAGGTGTTGACAAATTGGGAGTACAAAGATGGAGTTAAAGAGGAAATGAGTACTGGAAAAGTTACAAAAGACTCCAGAATTAATGGGAAGGAAAGTTCGAGAAGGGATAAGAGAGTAAGGTCAGGGCCAATAGTGACTGGTGTGGAGAGGGGAGGTGAATACCATAGTTAAAGTGTTGTATATGAAAGCGCGAAGTATAAGAAATAAAGCGGATGAGCTTGAGGCTCAGTTAGAAATTGGCAAGTATGATGTTGTGGGAATTACAGAGACATGGCTGCAAGAGGACTAGGGCTGGGAACTGAATATTCAAGGGTATACGTCCTATCGAAAAGACAGACAGGTGGGCAGAGGGGGTGGGGTAGCTCTGTTGGTAAGGAATGAAATTCAGTCCCTTGCAAGGGGTGACATAGAATCAGGAGATGTAGAGTCAATATGGATAGTACTGAGGAATTGGAAGGATAAAAGGACCCTAATGGGAGTTATTTACAGGTCCCCAAACAGTGGCCGGGATATAGGGTGCAAGTTAAATCAAGAGTTAAAATGGTAATGCGTCGGTGGTTATGGAAGATTTCAACATGCAGGTAGACTGGGAAAATCAGGTTGGTACTGGACCCCAAGAAAGGGAGTTTGTGGAGTGCCTCCGAGATGGATTCTTGGAGCAGCTTGTACTGTAGCCTATCAGGGAGAAGGTAGTGACCATAATATGATGTTTTAATCTACAATGTGAGTGGGGATGGGTAAATCAGAAGTGTCAGTTTTACTGTTCAGCAAAGGGGACGATGGAGGCATGAGGGAGGAGCTGGCCAAAGTTGACTGGAAAGCTGCCCTAGGAGGGATGACAGTGGAACAACAATGGCAGGTATTTCAGGGAATAATACAGAAGATGCAGGTTCATTCCATTCCAAAGAGGAAGAAAGATTCTAAGGGGAGTAAGAAGCGACTGCGGCTGACAAGGGACATGTATAAAAATAAATGAGAAGTATAACATAGCAAAGATGAGCGGGAAGCCAGAGGATTGGGAAACTTTTAAAGAGCAACAGAAGATAACTAAATAGGCAATAAGGGGAGAAAAGATGAGGTATGAAGGTAAGCTAGCCAAGGATATAAAGGAGGATAGTAAAAGCTTCCTTAGGTACGTGAAGAGGAAAAAATAGTTAAGACAAATGTGGGTCCCTTAAAGAAAGAAACAGGTGAATTTATTATGGGGAACAAGGAAATGGTAGACGAGTTGAACAGGTACTTTGGATCTGTCTTCAATAAGGAAGACAATCTCCCAGATGTACTAGTGGCTAGAGGACCTAGGTGACGGAGGAACTGAAGGAAATTCACATTAGGCAGGAAATGGTGTTGGGAAGACTGAAGGCTGATAAATCCCTAGGGCCTGATGTCTGCATCCCAGGGTAATTAAGGAGGGTGCTCCAGAAATCGTGGACACATTGGTGATCATTTTCCAATGTTCTATAGATTCAGGATCAGTTCCTGTGGATTGGAGAGTGGCTAATGGTATCCCACTTTTAAAGAAAGGAGGGAGAGAGAAAATGGAATTAGAGACCAGTTAGCCTGACATCGGTGGTGGGGAAGATGCTAGAGTCAATTATAAAAGATGAAATAGCGGCACATTCGGATAGCAGTAACAGGATGGATTTACGAAGTGGCTGTCTCGCCAGCAGCTGTCAATCCTTTCACCTTTTTGTTATTTTGAGTGTGTCTTAATGTATGTTTTAATGTTTCTTAGTATGTCTTATGGGGGGGGGGGAGGGTGGTGGGGGGAATAGGGGGAAACTGTTCTTCAGTCAGTTACCTAGACAGAGATGCATCTTTCTCTGTGTCGCATATTCGCCCCCGCCCCCCCTCTCGGCCTTCCAACTGGATTGGCGCGACCTTTCCTACCGGAGACCGGCCGAGAGCTTCAGCAGCGGCGCAGCACTGAATTATCATCGCAGAGCGGGCCAATGCCTTGCTGGGGATCGCCTGTGTTGGAGCTCTGGAGTGTTGGGCCTGATGACTCTGGAATGTCCAGAAGCCACTGAGATTAAAGCTGAAGCAGCAGAGTGCGGGCTGTGTTCGCGGGCGGGGGCGGGCTGTGTTCCGCAGGCGGGGGCAGGGGCGGGCTGTGTTCACGGACGGGGGCGGGCTGTGTTCGCGGGCGGGGGCGGGCTGTGTTCCGCAGGCAGGGGCAGGGGCGGGCTGTGTTCACGGACGGGGCGGGCTGTGTTCGCGGGCGGGGGCGGGCTGTGTTCGCAGGTGGGGGCGGGCTGTGTTCGCGGGCGGGGCGGGCTGTGTTCGTGGACGGGGCGGGCTGTGTTCGCGGACGGGGGCGGGCTGTGTTCGCGGGTGGGGGCGGGCTGTGTTCGCGGGCGGGGTGGGCTGTGTTCGTGGGCGGGCTGTGTTTGCAGGCGGGGGCTGTGTTCGCGGGCAAGGGCTGTGAGCGCGACAGGTGCTGGGACGGGAACATCTGAGTGACTCTGGAGCCAGGAGTGCGGTCGGAGCCGGGCCGGGAATCGGCGAGCCCACGCCCACCCCCACCGACACCCCCCCACCCCCACAATCCCCTTCCCTACACACCCCCCCCCACACCTGCCACACAACCGCCCCACACACC
>JAXLNO010005454.1:0-29528 GCA_038087875.1 Malacoraja senta
CGGTGGTCCAGCCACTCCTGAAAAAACCTAACCTCGACCCCACCTTGCCAAGCAACTACAGACCCATTTCTAAACTGCCTTTCCTCTCAAAAGCCCTTGAAAAGGTCATTTTAAGTCAACATGCCTTACCTTCACCAAAACACTATCTTGGAAACTTTCCAAAGGTTTCAGGGCTCACCACAGCACAGAGTCTGCCTTGTTGAAGGTACATATTGACCTACTGCTCACCGTTGACTCCGGCGACTGTGCAATCCTGCTCCTTCTTGACCTCAGCGCAGCATTTGATACTGTCGACCACACCATCCTAATTGACCGTCTCCGGTACGGGGTTGGTATTGATGGCACTGCCCTGAGCTGGTTCATCTCCTACCTCAAAGGTAGGAGTTTCTCGACTAACATAGGCAACTCTTTCTCCTCCCCAGCTAATCTCTGCTGTGGGGTTCCACAAGGTTCCATCCTTGGCCCCATTCTCTTCTCCCTGTATATGCTCCCCTTAGGCCAAGTCATTGAAAGGCACGGCATTTCCTTCCATTGCTATGCAGACGATACACAACTCTATCTCCCCCTGAAGCCCAAAAACCAATCTGCTTAACCTTACCTGCTGCCTCGAGGATATAAAGTGTTGGATGGCCCAGAACTTCCTCCAACTAAACGAGAGTAAGTCTGAGGTCATCCTTCTCGGCCCCTCGGACTCAATCAAAATGATAGCAGGCAGCCTTGGAAGCCTTACCCCACTACTCAAACCTCACGTCAAAAACCTTGGCGTGATATTTGACTCAGCACTGACATTTGACAAACAAGTCAATGCCGTGGTAAAAGCTAGCTTCTTTCAGCTTCGGACGATAGCTAAAATAAAACAATTCCTCCACTTTGATGACCTCGAAAAGATCATCCACACATTTATCTCCTCCCGCCTAGATTACTGCAACTCCATTTACACTGGCATCAGCCAATCTTCCCTGTCCCGCCTGCAACAGGTCCAAAACGCCGCAGCGAGACTCCTGACGGGCACCCGAAAAAGGGACCACATCACCCCGATCCTGGCCTCTCTCCACTGGCTCCCTGTGCGGTTCCGTATACATTTCAAGATCCTCCTCTATGTCTACAAAGCCCTCAATGGGCTTGCCCCCACCTACATCAAAAGTCTTCTTACCCACCACTCCACCTCCAGGTCCCTCAGATCGGCCGACTTGGGGTTGCTGAATATCCCGCGGTCTAGGCATAAGCTCAGGGGCGACCGCGCCTTTGCGGTTGCAGCTCCTAGACTGTGGAACAACATCCCCCTTCCCATCAGAACTGCCCCCTCCATCGACTCCTTTATGTCAAGACTAAAAACTTATCTATACTCCCAAGCCTTTCTTGACATCCTCTGAGCGAGGGCTATATGTATATATGTATGTAGTTTGTTTGTTTATACTATTCTTATAACAAATGTAAAGCACTTTGGCCAACGAGAGTTGTTTTTTAAATGTGCTATATAAATAAATGTGACTTGACTTGACTTGACTTACTTGATAGTGTTTATGCGTGGTATGATAGTGTACGTCCACTCCAAAGACGTACAGGTTTGTAGGTTAATTGGCTTGGTATAAAATGTAAATTGTCCCTAGTGTGTGTAGGATAGTGTTAGTGTGCGGGGATTGCTGGTTGGTGTGGAGTTGGTGGGCCACAGGGCCTGTTTCCGCCTTGTATCTGGACACTAAACTACACTAAACAGCAAACCCCCGCAATAATCCACCTCTAGAGAGTGGATTTCAGTTATAACAGACTGAGGCTCCCGTTGGTCCGCCCCCCATTTCTGCCATTTACCCACTGAGCTGGCACCTCGTGGCGGGAGCTTCTGGTTGCGGGAGCGGAGGGAGCGAGCGGCATGAAGGAGGCGTGGGTTCCGGGCCCGTCCCCGGCTCACCGCGTGTGTAGCCGGGTACTCTGCGGCTCCATGGCCTGTGAATCCCCCCCCCCCTCCTTTTTACCCCCCCCCCTCCCCCAACACCACGTTTCTTCCCTCCCAGCCTTGGGTTCAACTTTACCCCCCACACCCCCTCTCAGTTATATTTTGTATATTTTGCACATCGAATATAAATTATTTATTCTACTCACCAAATCAGAATGTTGATGACTGTGATGATTCTGATATTATAGGTTCTAACCAAATGAATAATTGCATAAGATTGTGTACTTTTAGCCCTCACATCTTCAAGCTGGGATATAAAAAAAGAAATACAGATTACGTATCTTAATAGAAGGTATTAGAGATTTTAGAGATGTTGAGAGATGTAGAGATACCATGTGGAAATAGGTCCTTCAGCCCAACGAGTCTCTGCCAGCCAGCAATCACCCGTTCACTAGCTCTTTTCTACACACTACGGACAGTTTACAGAAGCCAATTAACCTACAAACCTGCATGTCTTTGGAGTGTGGGACGAAACCGGAGCACCTGGAGAAAACCCATGGAATCACAGGGAGAACGTACAAACTCTGTACAAACAGCACCCGTAGTCAGGATCGAACCTGGGTCTCTGGTGCTGCAAGGCTGCAACTCTACTGCTGCTCCAAATTACTATTACTATTTATTACTATTAATACCCATTATTACTATTAACTTTCATAATGTTCATATTGGCAATAATGGTCATTCAAGTCTTAAAGTATAAACTGTGTTATTTGTCGCTTCATTCATTCCCCGTACCGTTTTTTCTGTTACAAACTGTTTTCTGTTAGAACCAGCTGGAACTACTAATAGCAAAGTTCAGTATGAACATAATGGACTGCAGTGTTCAGTTTAGTTCAGAGATTCACTAGAATGTTGCCTGGGTTTCAGCACCTAAGTTACAGAGAAAGGTTGAACAAGATAGGTCTTTATTCTTTGGAGCGCAGAAGGTTAAGGGGGGACTTGATAGAGGTCTTTAAAATTATGAGAGGGATAGACAGAGTTGACGTGGATAAGCTTTTTCCATTGAGAGTAGGGAAGATTCAAACAAGGGGACATGATTTGAGAATTAAGGGACAAAAGTTTAGGGGTAACATGAGGGGGAACTTCTTTACTCAGAGAGTGGTAGCTGTGTGGAATGAGCTTCCAGTGGAAGTGGTGGAGGTACGTTCAATTTTATAATTTAAAAATAAATTGGATAGGTATATGGACAGGAAAGGAATGGAGGGTTATGGTCTGAGTGCAGATAGATGGGACTAGGTGAGAGTAAGTGTTCGGCACGGACTAGAAGGGCCGAGATGGCCTGTTTCCGTGCTGTAATTGTTATATGGTTATATAAAAGTACACAATGACGGCCTCCACAGGCAGTTATTTACAATATATATTAACGATTTAGATGAAGGAATTAAATGTAACAGCTCCAGGTTTGTGGATGACACAAAGCTGGGTGGCAGAATGAGCTGCGAGGAGGATCTATGAGGCTGCAGAGTGACTTGGATAGGTTGGGTGAGTGGCACATGTAGTATAATGTGGATAAATGAGAGGTTATCCACTTTGGTGGCTAGAAGAAGGCAGATTATTATCTGAATGGTGTCAGATTTGGAAAAGGGGAGGTGCAATGAGACCTGGGTGTCCTTGTACATCAGTCACTGAAAGTAAGCATGCTGGTACATGTTGGCCTTCATAGTAAGAGGATTTGAGTATAGGAGTAAGGAGGTCCTACTGCAGTTGTACAGGGCCCTGGTGAGACCACACCTGGATAATTGTGTGCAGTTTTGGTCTCCTAATTTGAGGAAGGACATTCTTGCTATTGAGGGAGTGCAGCGTAGGTTCACCAAGATAATTCCCGGGATGGCAGGACTGACAAACAGTATGATGAAAGAATGGATCAACATGGCTTATATTCACTGGAATTTTAAAGGATGAGAGGCAATCTTATAAAAACATAAAATTATTATGGGAATGGACAGGCCAGATGCAGGAAAAATGTTCCCGATGTTGGGGGAGTCCAGAACCAGGGGTCACAGTTTAAGAATAAGGGATAGGCCATTTAGGACTGAGATGAGGAAAGACTTTTTCACCGAGAGTTGTGAATGTGTGGAATTTTCTCGCACAGAAGGCATTGGATGCCAATTCACTGGATGTTTTTACGAAAGAGTTAGATATGGCTCAGGGCTAATGGAATCAAGGGATATGGGGAGAAATCAGGAACGAGGTACTGATTTTGGATGAACAGCCATGATTATATTGAATGGCGGTGCTGGCTTAAAGGATCGGATGGCCTACACGGTGGCAATGAATTTCACCTCATTTCCATGCTAATGGTACAGTATTTCTTTCTATTTTAAGTATATGCCCTCTGGTCCTAGACGCTCCCATTACTGGAAACTCCAGCATTTTGTGTCTACCTTCGATTTAAACCAGCATCTGCAGTTCTTTCTTACACATTTTGTCCACTTCACTGCGAAATCTCCTCAAGGCATGTCTACTTTGAAGAAGTTCTGCTCCTCTCTCCGATGAGAGTTCTTACTGTCTCCGCTTACATTCTATCTTTGTCCCGCCCCCTCCCCTGACATCAGTCTGAAGAAGGGTCTCGACCCGAAACGTCGCCCATTCCTTCTCTCCAGAGATGCTGCCTCACCCGCTGAGTTACTCCGGCATTTTGTGTCTACCTTCTTCACATCCACTCTATCCAGGCCTTTCATTAGGTAGGTAACTTACAAAATTCTTAAGGGGTTGGACAGGCTAGATGCAGGAAGATTATTCCCGATGTTGGAGAAGTCCAGAACAAGGGGTCACAGTTTAAGGATAAGGGGGAAGTCTTTTAGGACCGAGATGAGAAAATCATTTTTTACACAGAGAGTGGTGAATCTCTGGAATTCTCTGCCACAGAAGGTAGTTGAGGCCAGTTCATTGGCTATATTTAAGAGGGAGTTAGATGTGGCCCTTGTGGCTAAAGGGATCAGGGGGTATGGAGAGAAGGCAGGTACAGGATACTGAGTTGGATGATCAGCCATGATCATATTGAATGGTGGTGCAGGCTCGAAGGGCCGAATGGCCTACTCCTGTACCTATTTTCTATGTTTCTATGTTTCTATGTTGGTAAGTTTTAATTATATCCCTCTCTCATTCTGGATAGAGTGGGTGTGGAGGGGTTGTTTCCAGCATTTAAAAGACATTTGGACAGGTACATGAATAAGAAAGGTTTGGAGGGATATGGGGCAAATGTGGGAAGGTGGGACAAGCATTGATGGGACATCTTGGTTGGCGAATACAAGTTGGGCTGAAGAGCCTGCTTCCATGATGTATGATTCTATAAGTGGCAGATGTCAGTTAATAAACTAAACAATTCAAAATATTCAATTTTTTACAATCGCAAATAACGCAGTTTGTACCCATATTTTTCCTGGGCTGTACTTAGTTAACGTCATGGACATTGTGAAAATATATTAGAGGTATAATGAAGGGATTGAAGAGGGAGGAAGGCAAACAGTAATTAGCAATGTTACAAAATTTTGAGATTTTAAAAATAAAGTCTGTAATTTATCCCATCAGATAAAGCATAAAAAGATGTTTAATTTGACACCTAATTCACTTTCATATCTTCAATATTAAAAAAGTTATGACCATTTTCATACTCGGAAATTAGCAACTTCTTCCCTATTGCTTTTCCATTGACAACACAAAAGCTGTGATCGAGGACAGTCAAAAGCCCACAACTTTCTTAAAAATTAAGAGAACTGAAAGAAATTTTCAGTTATTATAGATTGAAGCATTCTGAAACAAATATCAAACAATCTTTTTTTTTTTTTTTTGAAAATATTTTTTATTGGAGATAAGTACACAACATATTATCATCATTACCAGTCTTACATTTTTAAATTGATAATATTGTCAATTATTATTACATTGTCTCCAATACCTTTTGCCTTTTTTTGTTTTTTTTAAACTAGATAGAACTAAAAAGATAGATGAAGTAAAGAAAGAAAAGAGAAAGAAAAAAAAAAGAAAAAAAAAAAGAAAACAGAAAAGAAAAAGATAGTTAAAGAAGAATGGAAACATTTATTAAGATAAAAAACTTTGTTCGAGATATATTCGTACATTTCAGAGTATAACATTTCATCCATTCTTTAGCCCGAGTGTTAGTCAGGTTCCTGTGCTGAACCATTCTGACCCTTTAAATAATCAATAAAGGGAGACCATGTTCCAACGAATAATTCCTGTTTGTCCAACAGGGAAAATCTGATTCTTGCCACATTTAAGGTCTCCGTCATTTCTATAATCCACATTTTGATTGTGGGGGTTATAGGGCCTTTCCAAAATTTTAGAATTAATTTTTTTCCCGTTATTATACTATAATCAATAAAGTTTCTTTGCGTTGTTGTAAATGTTTGATTTAATTCTAATGTTCCGAGTATTATTAATTTTGGATCCGGGTCCAATTGTGTGCTGGTCACTTTAGATATTATACTGAAAATATTTACCCAGAATTTTTTAATTTTTATACAGTTTGCAAGCATATGAGATAAGTTAGCTTCTAAATGTTGACATTTATCACATATAGGTGATATATGTTGAAAAAATTTATGTAATTTTGTTTTTGAATAATGTAACCTATGTATTACTTTAAATTGTATTAAAGAATGTCTGGCATTTAATGAACATTGATGTATGTGTTGTAAACTTTCTTCCCAAGTATCTTTCGTTATTATTTGATTTAATTCTTTTTCCCATGTTTGTCCGTGTACGTCCGTCGATGGAATGTCACTGTCTAATAAAATATTATATATATAAGATATTAATTTTTCTGTATTAGGATGTTTATTCCAACATTCATCAAGAATTTCTGAATTTCTAATTCGAAAATTTTGAGTATTCGATTTTACATAATCTCTTAGTTGAAGATATCTGAAAAAATCATTTCCTCGAAGTCCATAAGTCTGTTGCAACTTCTGAAATGTAAGAAAAGTGCCTTCCTTGTACAGTTGTCCCATATTTTTGATTCCATAATTCTTCCATTGTGTAAAACCCCTGTCCAACCATGAGGGTTTAAACAAAGGGTTATTCACAATTGGAAGAAAAAGTGATAAGTTATCTAATTTTAATGTCTTTTTTAATTGTTTCCAAATTCGTATAGCACTAAATATTATAGGGTTTTCCATATAAATGTTTTTGTTTAATTTAGACATAGCAAATAATATCGAGCCGATATCAAAAGGTAAACAATCTTCCTTTTCCATTTTTAACCAATCTGGTTGTTGATCTATTTCTTCCAACCAGAAATTGATATTTTTAATATTAACTGCCCAAAAATAAAACAGAAAGTTTGGTAAAACCAAGCCTCCATTTATTTTTGATTTACACAAATGTCTTTTGTTTATCCTATGATTCTTATAATCCCAGATAAAATCATTAACAATGGAATCCAATTTTTTAAAAAAGTTTTTTGACAAATATATCGGAATTGTCTGAAAAAGGTATAATATTTGTGGTAAAAAAATCATTTTTATGGCATTAATTTTGCCAACCATTGAGATAGGAAGTGTTTTCCAATATTGAATATTCTTATGTAGTTTGTTCAGTAATGGGGGGAAATTTGCTTTAAATAATGATGTATATATCTTAGTTACGTAAATGCCTAGGTATTTGAATTTTTCGTTTACTATTTTAAATGGAAATTGTTGTATTATCTGTTTGTTGTGTTCCCTTATTGGCATAATTTCACTTTTATTCCAATTTATTCTGTATCCTGAGAGTGAACCAAATTGGGTTATTAGCTTTAATAAGTTTGGAATACTAATTTCTGGTTTTGTAATGTAAATTAGTACATCATCTGCGTATAGAGAAATTTTATTCACTGTATCCTTTGTATTATACCCATGTATTTCCGGATGACCCCTAACTCTTTCTGCGAGTGGCTCAATAGCAAGCGCAAATAATAATGGAGATAACAGGCATCCTTGTCTACAACCTCTAGATAGGCTGAATTTAGATGACAACCTTTGGTTTGTTAATATTCTAGCCGTAGGGTTTGTATATAACAGTCTTATCCATGTGCAGAATTTCTCCCCTAGCTGCATATTTTCCATCACCAAAAATAAATAGGACCATTCAACCTGATCAAAAGCTTTTTCAGCGTCAAGTGAGATTATTGCTAGATCTTCATTAATAATTCTCTTAGAATATATAATATTAAATAATCTTCTTAGATTATAATATGAGTACCGTTTCTGAATAAAGCCTGTTTGGTCAGGGTGTATTAATTTATTCATCACTGTACTTAATCTATGCGCTAGTATTTTAGTTAATATTTTCTGATCTGTATTTAAAAGTGCAATTGCTCTATATGATCCCGGATCTTCCGGATCTTTATCAACTTTAGGAATAAGTGTTATTATAGATTAATTTAAAGTATCTGGAAATTTCTGTTGATACAGCCTTTGTAAACGTGGGGAGAGCAAGTCATAATTTTTTTTATAGAATTCAGAGCCTAAACCATCTGGTCCTACTGCTTTACCATTTTTTAAAGAGCCAATAGACTCTTCAATATCCTTTATCATAATCTCCCTTTCTAATAATTCTCTATCGATTGAGTCTAAACTATTTAAATTACATTTTAGTAAAAAATCTGCTATTCCTTCTGGTTGTACTACAGTTTTAGTTGAATAAAGATTATGATAGTATTGGAGAAATCTCTCGTTTATATCCTTGGGCATTTTTAATAATTCTCCTGTATCTGTTCTAATTTTATGAATTATTTTTTCCCCTTCCATTTTTCGTAACTGACGTGCTAATAGTTTTTGTGGTTTGTCTCCAAACTCGAAATGTAATTGTTTGGTTTTTTGATAAAGTTTTATTACTTGTTCTGAATACATTTTGTTTAATTTATATTTCAATACAGCAATTTTATTATGTTTTAAAATAGATGGCATTCTCGCATTTTCTATATCTAGTTGCTTGATTTCCCTTTCCAATGTTTGTTGTTTAATCCTGTTCTCTTTATTATAAAATACTTGGGCAGAAATTAATGCACCTCGAACAAACGCTTTAAAAGTTTCCCACATAAGAGAAGTAGGTGTGTCAGGGTTGTCATTTACCTCAAAAAATATTTGAATCTGTTTAATAAGATATTCCTGGCATGATATTTCGTTCAAAATTTGTGGGTTAAATCTCCAATATGTTTGTTTCTCGGACATTCCATTTAATTTATTCATGAATGTTACAGGTGCGTGATCTGAGATTATAATATTATGGTATTTTGAGTTGTAAGTAAATGGGATAAACGTGGAGTCAACTAAAAAATAATCTATTCTTGAGTATGTTTTATGTACTGGTGAGTAAAATGAATATTCCCGTCCAGTTGGATTTTCAATTCTCCAGACATCCTTAATATTAGTGGTATTAATAAATGAATTTAAAAATACACTTGATTGAGATTTAACTTTTTTTTGCCTTGATGATCTATCTAAGTATGAATCTAATGTGCAATTGAAGTCTCCTCCAATTATTAATTTATATTGTGTAAATTCAGGAATTATATTAAATGTTTTATTAAAAAACATAGGGTTGTCAAAATTAGGCCCATATACATTAAGAAGAATCACTTTTTCTCCATTTAACTCTCCAACTAATATAATATATCTACCATCAATATCCGCTATTGTTGATGAATGCGTAAAAGGTATTCCTTTACGAATTAATATTGCAACTATTATTTTAAATAATATACATCGCTCTTCCGAACACATCTCCTTGAATTAGTCTTGTTGTTCCATTCAAACATTAAGTTATAAAAATATTTAAAGTGAAAAAAGTGATAGAATTGGTTAGTATAGGGTGAAAGAAAAAAAACTACATCTACAATTAGTGTAGTTAGTGATAGCCACACTAACGTGGCTAGAATTCTAAAGACTTCCGTAGACTTTGTAAAAAAAAAAATCCCAGCTCCGTGCCCGAGAAAAAAAAAGAAGAATATTTCTGACAATCAATTAACTTCTTTGGGAGTAGCAAACATATATATATATATATATATATATATACACATACATACACACACACATACATACATATATATATATATATACCCATATGCATACATATATACGCACATATCCCTGCAGAAAAGTCCAAAAACAGCATAAATTTACAACGTTATTATTCTCTACATACCGTATTAATATCTTTGCTAAATCTATAAATTTAATTTTAAATTGAAAAATAAAGAGAAAAACCGTCAAACCTTATTATGACGTAGGCTGAATTACCTCTTGCACATATTCCTATAGAATATAAGTATGTAACTCATTTCTACGTTAACCAGAGACTGTTAGTTATTAATCATTGTTATCAATCATACCCAGTATTACATTTTTATGAGTAATATAAATGTTAATAATTTTAGTAGTAATATAGATATTTAATAAGTATTAGTAGTTACATATATAGTTAGATATGAATATACTAAATAGTAATAGTGATTAATAACAATTGGTCGTAACTATGATATTATTGTTCTTAGAGTTTATACTAAAAATAAAAAAAGATAAAAAAATAAAAAAACACGGTTTTCTCCAATGTCCACCGTCCATTTCAGTTTTCGAATGTCCTTAAAGCTCTTAAAAGAACTTTAAAGGTCCTTTTAAATCTGGCGAAGTCCGGTTGCGACATGCTCTGCTAGCAGTCGCAAACTTTTTAGCTCCGCTGAAAAAATCGCGATTTTTCGCGTTAAAATCGGGTCTGGAGGTCGGGACCATTTTTAAAAACTTACCGGAGCTTCATGTCGCGGTGCTGATGACGTCATCAGTAAGCGCCGCGATTATAACGGAGGGAAAGTCATTTTAAATGAAAAGTACATCTCCAGGTCAGAGCCCACAGAGGAAAATCTCAAAACATCTGCTGAAGACTCTGGAACAGCAAGAAACTTCAGAACTGACCTCTGGAGAGGTCTCTGGAATGGCTACTCGATCTGCAAAAGAGAAAACCGAAATGGAGGACTTAAGAAACTCGGTAAGAGATATCAAAAATGATATGGAAGCTGGGAACAGTAAATTGATAGCCGGTAATGATAAAATACTTGAGGGTATTGAGGCTCTCCAAAAAAGAATTGAAGGTGTGGAAAAAGGACTATCGATAAAAATTGAAAAGGTGGCAGAAGAGACCACAAAGATGTTTGAGGCTGTGCACGAAACTGTGGCTGCAAATGCATCTGCAGTGAATGATTTGGAAGCTGTTGTGGAAGTGATGGCTGGAGAGATGCAGACTATGAAGTCAGAAATAGATAGTCTCAAGAACCAAGTCACAAAGGTTTCGAATAAATGTGTTGACCTAGAAGCTCGCTCAAGACGCCAAAATATAAGAATACGTGGTGTAAAAGAGGGAGCTGAGGGGGACAATGTTTGTGAGTTCGCTGCCAACCTAATTAAACACGTACTGAAGCTACCAGAAGTACCTGTAATTGAAGTAGCACATCGACTCCCCAGATTTAAATCAAGATCTCAAGGAGAACGTGCCTACCCACGACAGATCATAATTAAACTTCGGGATATCTCAACAATGGAAGCGCTGATGAAAAAAATCAACCACGGAGAGAAGATGATGTACAGAGGTGATACTATTAAACTCCTACGGGACTACCCTTATGAGATTGAGCAAAAGAGAAGAAAGTTCTCACAGACCAGAGAAGTTCTTTATGGTGTTAAGGGAGTTTTGTGTGGAGTGTTTTATCCGGCTAGAATGCGTATCACCTTTGAGGGAGTGTCAAAAACATTCACTAATTCGGATGAATCTCTCAAATACGCTCAAGAAATCGCGACTAAGGCTGCATCAACTGGAGATTGAAAACCAAGACGACATGAACAAACGAACTTGCTTATTCTTCCAACAAGAGTATCACAAGGAAAGTGAATTAACTGAACACTGATTTTTTATTTTTTATTTGACTTCAAGCAACAGATTCTTAGTGAGACGTGGCTAGACATTATTATCTTCGCTGGAACATTGTGCTATGTAATTCAAGGACACTACGTGCTCAAACGAGGAAAACCTGATAACACGGGACGAACTGCTGGGCTGAGAGTGAAAAACATCACATGGCTTATATTGTTTATAAAAAACTGAAAAAACTGAGAACTAATAATAATTAACAATTAACAATACTAATATAGAAATAGCAATTGAAATAGATAAAAAATGTGCAGTCTGCTCTGTTTAGCAGATAACAGCAAGTGCTATGCAGCTCGAGAGTGGAGGGAGGGGGAGACCGGGTACCTGGCATAACTCCAGGAGCCAGACTCCCGTTAACCCTTCCAGCGAACAGCTCATTTTTAACAATATTAAAATCAATTTAAAATAGTTAAGAGATAATATACACTCGAGGTTGATATGAAAAATATATACGGCTTATATAGTTTTACAAAATGCTGAGAATTAATCATAATTAATAATTAACAATACTAATATAGAAATAATATTTGAAACTGATAAAACTGTGGTGCCTGCTTCATAACGCAGACAGCAGTTATCACCTATGTTCGCAGCTCGTGGAGAGGAGAGGAGATCAGGCACCTGGCACAATTCCAGGAACCTGACTCCGGTTAATCCACTCAGTAAACCGCTCACTTTAACAATACTAAATTCATTTTAAAATAGTTAAGAGATAAAGAGTGAGTAGGATATGGAATCGAATACATTTGACATATATATAAATTGTAACTGGGTGAAATAGAACTGAATTGGAAACGGTAATGACCCCATAGATTTTGGGTAATAAATACAGCGGGGCTAACTTTATACCAACTACGCCGGAAGCGTTATGGATGTCGTACCCCACAGACGAGTGGGCCACTCACTACGGTGTTGAAATTTTAGACACCGTAAATTTATTTGATTTATATATATTTTTTTTAATCACAATATGTCACATCTGTGTGTTTTTTCTTCAAGGACAATCGCGCAGGAGAACTACCAAGGAAGTCTATAATAGAAATACTCCCAAAATAACCAGAGTCCGGAGGTATGAACGCACCACAATAATTAAGGTCATTAAAACTGGTAAAAATGCATGACGACAATCAAAAGAAAATAGGAGGAATCACATTATGTAGTTGGAATATAAGGGGGATTAATGAACCTATTAAAAGGGGCAAGATACTAGCTCAGTTGAAATCATACAACACGGACATTGCGTTTCTACAGGAAACACATCTTAAACAGCAAGATCAGACAAGACTGAGGGCGAACTGGATAGGCCAAACATTTCACTCTTCATTTACCTCCAAATCTAGAGGTACTGCAATTATTATTCGTAAAGGAATTCCATTTAAATCAAAGAACACTATTTTAGATAAGGAAGGGAGATATCTTATAGTAGCAGGGGAGATCAATAATATGCCAATTACGCTGGTAAACATATATGCGCCCAACTTTGATAACCCTCAATTTTTTAATAAAATTCTGAATATAATTGCAGAATCTAATTATCAAAATGTTATAATCGGAGGAGATTTTAACTGTGTTTTAGATCCTTATTTAGATAAATCGTTGCAAAAACAAAAAGGTCAGACGAAATCTAAAACCAGTGAACTCTTACACACATATATGGAAAACACAAATATAACAGATGTATGGAGGATTGCAAACCCGACGGGAAGGGATTACTCGTTTTATTCAATGGTGCATAAAACATATTCACGGATAGACTATTTTCTTGTGGATACAAAATTAATTTCGCAATCTCTGAATCCTAAATATCATATTAATGCGATCTCAGATCATTCTCCGTTAACTTTTGTTCTAAAACTAGAAGGAATGTCTATGAATAAACCGTTCTGGAGGTTTAACTCACAAATTTTAAAAGACCCTCAAGGGAGTATCTATCTAAAAAAACAGATGGATCTATTTTTTGAGTTAAATGATACACCAGAGATATCCCCCACGTTATTATGGGAATCCTTCAAAGCATTTATAAGAGGAGTCATTATTTCATTTCAAGCTTATCAAAATAAAAAGAATAAGAATGAACAAAGACACTTAGAAGATCAAATAAAACAGTTAGATATAGATAATGCTAAAGACCCAACTATGGATAAACATAATAAAATACTACTACTGAAATTTCAGTTAAATAAATTACTGTCAGAGAAAGTTATAACATTATTTCAAATCACAAAACAAGAACACTTCGAATTCGGGGACAAACCCCACAAACTTCTAGCACGACAACTTAAAAAACGGGAAAAAGAGAATGCAATATTAAAGATTAAATCAGATAGAGGGGAAGTATTAACACTACCCAAGGATATTAATAAAAGATTTGCTCAATTTTACCAGAATCTATACACATCTAAAACGTCAATAGACAATAATAAAATCTCAGAATTTTTAGATAATTGTAATCTACCACAATTAGAACGCAGGGAACAAGAGGAACTGGGAGCACAAATTACTTCTAAGGAGATAGAAGACACAATAAAAACACTAAAAAATGGAAAAACACCAGGACCAGACGGATTCAGTAATGAATTTTATAAATCTTTTTATGATATAGTTACTCCACGATTACAAAAAATGTATACATATGCTTATAAAGAGCAAAACCTACCTGAAACACTAGCGGAATCAACGATTATATTAATACTTAAAAAAGATAAAAATATAGAAGAACCAGGATCATATAGAGCTATTGCTTTGTTAAATACGGATCAGAAAATAATAGCAAAAACATTAGCCAATAGATTAAGCAAGTATGTTAGTAGACTAATACATGAGGATCAAACAGGATTTATACCTAAGAGACACTCATTTAATAATTTGAGACGTTTGCTTAACATAATGCATTCACATAAATCTTATGACCAAGAGTTAGCTATCATCTCACTGGACGCAGAAAAAGCGTTTGATCAAGTAGAATGGGACTATATGATCAAAGTATTGCAAAAATTCCAATTGGGAGAAAACTTTATTGCATGGATAAAACTACTATATAACAAACCTACGGCTAGAATACTAACTAATAATATATTATCTTCAAAATTCGAATTATCTAGGGGCAACAGACAAGGATGTTCACTATCACCGCTGTTATTTGCTTTGGTAATTGAACCCCTTGCTGAAAAAATAAGAACACACTCGAATATTCACGGTTATAACACAAAATATTCAAACAACAAACTATCCCTATATGCTGATGATGTACTACTGTACATCACAAAACCACAAATTAGTATACCAAATATATTAAACTTAATTGAGGACTTTGGATCCTTTTCAGGATATAGAATAAATTGGAACAAAAGTGAAATTATGTCGATTAAACCAAAAGACTCAACACATCTCAGGAAATTCCCTTTTAAAATAGCTATGGAAAAATTCAAATATTTAGGAATTGAGATTACTAGAAATTACCATGATATGTTTAAAGCTAATTATAATCCCCTACTTAAGAAATTAAATAATCTGATTAAATTTTGGAAAACACTTCCGATGTCCTTAATAGGTAGGATAAATGCTATAAAAATGATTTTCTTACCACAAATCCTTTACCTATTTCAATCAATACCTATATATCTCCCAAAA
The DNA here is from genome assembly GCA_038087875.1 of Malacoraja senta. Taxonomy (NCBI): domain Eukaryota; kingdom Metazoa; phylum Chordata; class Chondrichthyes; order Rajiformes; family Rajidae; genus Malacoraja; species Malacoraja senta. Next base: position 15,503 of record JAXLNO010005454.1, read on the forward strand.
AAGTTTTTCAAAAAACTGGACTCAGACATTACAAATTTTATATGGGATTACAAATCCCACAGAATACAAAGAACACACCTTAACAAACGAAAAGAGTTGGGGGGTCTAGCGCTCCCTAACTTTATGTATTATAACTGGGCAGTAAATATTAAAAATATGATTCACCTGCTGGACAATTCTGCCCAGCAGGTGGACTGGATTATAATGGAAAAAGGGGATTGCTCCCCGAATAATATAGGAGCGATTATTCTCTCTCCAATAAATTTGAATAATAAAAATTATAATAAAAATCCAATTATATATAGCACTATTAGAACATGGAAGCAAATAAAACAGAATCTAAAATTAAGAAACCTATCTCTCTTAATACCAATAGTCAATAACCCATCGTTTAAACCTTCAATCATAGATAAAGCATTTATACAATGGGAAAGAATGGGAATTAAAACGCTCGAAGATCTGTATGAATTAGAAAAATTACTATCATTCCAACAACTACAACTGAAATATAATTTGAAAAATAATCAATATTTTAAATATCTACAAATCTGTGACTATTTGAAAACACACACAAAAGATTATTATAATATGCCTTCCGACTTACTAGATGAAGCAATGAAGACAAAGGCGGAATCAGTTAATTTAATATCATACTTATATAATATCATCTTAAATATAGAAATACCCACAACAGATGGAATTAGAAGAGATTGGGAACAAGATCTAGGTATAAAAATTTCAAAAGAGAGTTGGGATAATCATTTATTACAGGTGCATAAATGCTCGATCAACGTACGACATACGCTTATCCAATTTAAAACATTACATAGATTATATTATTCAAAAACCAAACTAAATAAAATCTTTCCTAACGTCTCACCAATCTGTGATAAATGTATATGTCAAGAAGCTACCATAGCACATTCTTTTGTTTTTTGTACAAAAATCCAAAAATTCTGGTTTGAAATATTTGATATTTTTTCAAAATTAATCAAAATAAAACTGGTACCAAAACCAGAATGGATTATTTTTGGAATATCGGAAGGTATTCCTGAATTAAACGTGTATCAGAAGAATTTACTCAATTATGGGCTAATAATGGGAAAAAAGCTTATACTTAAATTCTGGAAAAATGCGCCCACACCAACAATAAAAATGTGGACATCAAATATGTTGGAAACATTACATCTGGAAGAGATGAGATTCCTCCTAGTAGGCAAAGTAGATCAATTTCAAAAGACGTGGTCTACGTTTTTGGACCTATTACAAGCATGAGGTGCAATAGTAATTTAGAAAAACAAATAAATAAATAAAAGGTATCTGGACCTGGTAATGGGAGGTAAAATAAAAACAGACTTGGTTGGTAGTTCCTTCTCTATGAAGTATGGTATAAGAGTTATAATAGAGCGATTGTTCCTTCTTTCTTTCTCTTTTTTTTTCTAGGGTCTATTTTCTAACTTTACTTCCTTCTCTAACTTCTTTTCTAAGGGGCTTTCTTTTCCCAACACTCTTTTGCACTTCACAACCTTTGCGCACTTTCTTCACTTTTCTTACTTCTTTCTTTTTCTTTCTTAAAGTTTAAAAAAGTGAAGCGGTACAAAAAATGTATTAATATATACGTGTTGTACATTACTGTAATCTACCGTACTTCTAAAAAATAAAAAAAATTAAAAAAAAAAATAAAAAAAAAAAGAATGTCCTTAAAGCTCTTAAAAGAACTTTAAAGGTCCTTTTAAATCTGGCGAAGTCCCGTTAATCCTTGACTCCTGAGGAGTAATGTAAATTCTTCAGTCTGTGGTCATGTTCTCGATTTCTTTGGCAAATTCCAGTGCTTTTTCGTGGTCTGTAAAAGATTGCTCCTTCTGCTTGTAGGTGACTCTTAGTCTTGCGGGGTAAAGCAAGCCGTATCTCAATGCAGGTACCTTCTTCAATATTCGTTTTGTCTCAGTGAACAGCGCTCTTTTCTTGAAGACCTCTGCCGGATAATCTCGGTAAATACTGAACCTCGCACCTTCAAAATAGAGCTGTCCGCTTCGGACAATTTTCTTCATTATCTCGTCAAATTCATGATCAAGTTGCACCTTTACTATAATTTGTCTTGGATGGGCATCATCTTGTGTACGACGCCCCTGCGCTCTATGTGCTCGACTGAGTGAAGGTTTCTTGATCCAATTTTAAGGCTTTTTGTAGTAGGTCTGCCACAAAATCCCGAGGGCCCATTTCCCTCTCACTTCCTTCTTTCACCCCTACAATTCTTAAATTCTTGCGTCTTTGACGCCCCTCCAGATCGGTACACTTATCACTTAATTTGATCACCATACCGGAGAGGCGTTGGTTTTCAATAAGGAGTCGATTTACAGTTTCCTCACTTGTCGCCGCCCATTTCTCAAGTTCGGTTATCGCTGTTCTATGTTGATCAAGTGCTTGATGAATGGGGACCACCTCCCTATTAACGCTCGATTCCACCGAAACGAGCCTGGCTTCCAGCACTTCCATCTGTTCCTTGGCCTCATCGTCCCTCGACCTCTTCCAGACTTCCAGTATTTCTTGAACGGTAGAATCCATTTCTGCTTTAAAATCTTCCTTGAAAGAGTTAAGTTCCTCTTTAAAATTCAAGTTCAAATTTCCTTCGAAGGTTTTCAACTGTAGTTGAATCTGTTTAATTTCAACAGCGAGAAAAGTTTTAAGATCTTCAATTTCAGACTTTTTCTGCTTTGATTTCTTCGTTGGGTCTTCCTGGGCTGTCATTGTAACTGAGACCGAGGCCTCAGTTATGCCTACCTCTTCCATCGGTGGTTTCCCTTTAACGGATTTTTTTGGCACACGGGGGGAGGGGGGGGTATGTTGCATCGACATACCGTCAAAGTCGCGTGCCTGATGACGTCACGCAGCAGGCAGCCGTTCAGATCGCGATCGCTGCAGGTAAGACCCGATTTTCTCCCGTTTTCAGATTCTTCGGCACGGAGCTAGTTGGCACTGGACTCAAGCCTCCATAGCGCCACCGGAGGCTTGAGTCCAACAATCTTACTTAGATGACATGAAATTAAAAGCATATAATTAGTTACACTTCTGTCCCACGGGTTTGCGGTCGTTGGCGGTGAAGCGCGGCGTCGCCAGAAGAGGGGACCGCACGGCATCCACGAGAGCGCCGCACGGATGCTGCGCGGGGGGTCAAGTACGGCCGGTTCAACGAGCTTGCGGTTTCGGCTGATGACGTCTTTCGGATCGCGGGGCTGTGGCGGCGGTCGTGCCGCACACGTGCCTCACAGGCGGCGGCTGTGGCGGTGACCATGCCGCACACGTGCCTCACTGGCGGAGGCTGTGGCAGTGCAGGTTCGACTCACGCCGATCGTGCCTCACTGGCGGCGGCTGTGGCGGTGACCGTGCCGCACTCGTGCCTCACTGGCGGCGGCTGTGCGGTAGGAACATATTTTTGGACAGTGCTGGTTTTTTTTTAGCACCGTGCGGTGTTGGGAACAACGCCGCACGGCCCCGGAATTGTGCGTTTGACCGAGCCCGCGGTCTCTGGCGGCCCAGGAGCGGTAGATAGTTCCTGTTTCGCCGCCAATGACCGCAGACTCGTGAGACAGGCCTTTAAGTTACCTAATTGTAGCTAATTACAAAATTCAATTACTAGATCTAAACATCTATCCATTTCTTAAGAATAGATTAACATTTTTAAATAGCCTAAGTATCCAAATAACATTCACATAAGAATTCACAATATAACATAATTTTAAAATCTCATTGTCATGGATTTACAGGCCAAATGGAAGGAATTTAATGTTTAATACCTGTAAATTAATGGCCATTTAAATAATCTTGCGAATAAGGTTTTCTGGAACGTGATCAATTGGAACGTTGATTTGCGGTGAATTTAACCCCGTATCAGCATGAAAAATTCTGCCGTTAGTTCGGGGAAAAGAATTACCATTTCGCATTAAAAAATGTGAATTAATGGCTTCTTAAGAAGCACTTTTATAAATTAAAATAAACTACTTTCGTTTACCTGTCCCGTGTGTGAAATCCGTCCCCGTTGTCAGCGTTGACGGCTTCAGAAGCTGATTTTAAAATAACTCCAGCGCTGACATTGTCGATCGAATAAAAATAAAAAATACACAAAACGCCCGTCGGAACGATTTTTCAGCAAACACTTGCACTCCAACGAAATATTAACCAGGACAAGGTAGGAGAAACCCGCGTTTTAACCCCGCCCCCCCCCTCAAAGGCGCCAAAATCGCGCACACGGCCAGTGGTAGAATTGCAGCGCTGCTGAAGGTAAGTATTGTAACATACCTACAGTAACCAATGCAACATTTAGTAATGTAAGCCAAGTCTGAACTTTTGTTTGCGTAAAGGAAGACATAAAGTGCTGGAGTAACTCAGCGAGTCAGGCTGGATCTCTAGAGAACGTGGACAGGTGACGTTTTGGGTCAGGACCCATATTTGCTGTCACCCATATTTGCTAGTCACATGCCTCCACAGGACTGTGACTAGTGGTGTGCCTCGGGGTTCAGTGCTGTGTCAGTTACTGTTTGTCATCTATATCAATGATTTTGATGAGTACATAAGGCAAGATTAGCAAGTTTGCAGATGATACATGATAAGAAGGAGAATTAAATTGGTTGGCAACTGGGAGATTAGATAGGTTCAGGCTGAGTGGTGTTCAGCAAAACGATCGCCCAGTCTACGTTTGGTCTTGCCGATGTATCCGAGTACACATCTTGAACATCGGATACAGTAGATGAGGTTGGAGGCGGTGCAAGTGAACCTCTGCCTTGACCTGAAGAGACTGTCGGGGTCCCTGGAAGGAGTATCTTAAACAGGCTCACTGACCGCGCAGTACACAAGAGTACTGGTGATGTTACCTCAAGCTCAGTGAAGAGCACATCTGGAGCAGTGACACCATTTTACTTTGCAATATATCGGAGTATTTCTTCAGCCTCCTTTACCCTTCCTTTTAACATCAATCAGCGCGGAGATTCTGGAATAAACCTGAAATTCAAAGTGTTCTTTTAGGAATAGGATACTACACTCTCCAATATATATATAAGATTAATATTAAATTATTCTTTAATGGCAGACAATATTATATCATTTCATTTAATGGACTATATAGACTGTGATATAGAGAGATATAGAACATTTATTCCATTTCTCTCCATATCACCGTCTATATCTCTCATTTCCCTTTTCCCTGAATCTCAGTCTGAAGAAGGGTCTTGACCTGAAACGTCACCTACTGTATTCCTTTTCTCCAGATATGCTGTCTGGCCCGCCGAGATTCTCCAACATTTTGTGTCTATTTTCAGTTTAATCCAGCACCTGCTGTTCCTTCCAACACATTTCATTTAATTCTTGCCATCGATTTAGAAATGCCAACAGCAGGATAGTATAAAAGATGCTTTCATATTCTGACAGGATTATGTGATAAACCAAGGCCATTGTACCATTTTGCAAAGATTTACCATTCTCAATCAGCATAAATTCATGTGATAGGAACAGAATTAGGCCATTCATCCCATCTAGTCTACTCCATCATTCAATCATGGCTGATCTATTTTTCTCTCTCAACCCCATTCTCCTGCCTTCTCCCCATAACCCTTGACATCTGTAGTAATCAAGAATCTATCAATCTCTGCCTTAAAAATATACATTTACAGTCTCCACAGCATTTTGTGGGCAATGAATTCCACAGATTCACTACCCTCAATGTATTCCACAGATTCACTACTGTGGAGGCTGTCAGTTGATATATTTAAGGTAGAGATTGATATATTCTTGATTAGTATGGGTGTCAGAGATTATGGGGAGAAGGCAGGAGAATTGGGTTAGGTGGGAGAGTTAGAATCAGCCATGATTGAATGGTGGGGTAGACTTCATGGGCCGAATGGCCTAATTCTGCCCCTAGCAGTTATGATCTTATGATGGTTGCCATGGACTTGGTGGGCTGAAGGACCTGTTTCCAAGTTTGTATCTTCATAGTACGAATTTTAGGGTGGGAAATTGCAACCATCACGTGGTCCGCCCTGTTTCGACGAATGCAATTAACCTGGTTTACACAATCAAATAATATTAAATAGAACAAGTTGTCCTACAACTTTAGGCTGTGCACGCCATACACAAGAAGAAGAAGAAGAAGAAGAAGAAGAAGAAAGAATTTTATAATTTCATTTTTGTTACAAATGATAGTTGAACTCTCATGACTTTGCCTAATCTGCAGAATGCTTCCATATTTTCTATGTTTTTTTCTGATTATTAGGCTGCTACCAAGATTATGCAGTTCCTATAAAATTGTGATCTCATCCCCTGTGTGAACTATTGAGAAAAAAATGGTGCTGCTTGTGGTTTCTTTGTGAGAAACACTCAAACATCTGACCTCCAGCACCTGGAATGACATAGACAATAGGAAATAAATTCAAGTTCTTGTCAAACAGAGGTCCAGCACATTCCCCACTATTAATGATCAAATGTAGTTTAGTTTAGTTTACAGATACAGCGTGGAAACAGGCCCTTCGGCCCATCGAGTCCATGTCGACCAGCGATCCCCATGCACTAACACTATCCTAAATACTGGGAACAATTTATAGAAGCCAATTAACCTATAAACCTGCCTGTCTTTGGAGTGTGGGAGGAAACTGGATCACTCGGAGAAAACCCACACGGTCACGGGGAGAACGTACAAACTCCGTACAGACAGCACCCGAAGTCAGCATCGAACCCGGGTTCGAAGAGCTCAACGGAAATTTCTAAATTCATTCTTCTTATAGTTTTAACATTTAAGTTTGGCAATTATTCTATTCCGAGTTAAATGTTTCAATACCTCCGAGGTACTTTATAAATTAAGTTGTTTTGTTAAATTTAATAAACCTTCAGAAAATATCTCAATACAGCTGAGGTATGTTGAACTTGAAGTTGTTAGATTTGACAAAACTTGCAATAATTTATGAAGCTGCAATATAACTGGGTAATCATTTATGCACAGTGGTGCAGCGGTAGAGTTGCTGCCTTACAGATCTGGATACGATCCTGACTACGGGCACTGTCTGTACGGAGTTTGTACGTTCTCCTTGTGACCTGCGTGGGTTTTTTCCGGGTTCACCGGTTCCCTCCCACACTCTAAAGATGTACAGGTTTGGCTTTGGTAAAAATTGAAAATTGTCCCTAATGTGTGCAGTATAGTGCTAGAATCGCTGATCGCTGGTTGGCGCGAACTTGGTGACCAAAAGGCCTGTTTTCGCTCTGTATTTTAAACTAAACTAGAGGAAGAGAGCACAACTGTTTAAAACATTCACTGGAAGGTTTACCAGAGGAATGAGTTTTAGTATAACTCTGCTCCTCGGTTTCCAAACCTAATTTATTGACAGTCCAATTTCTAGGAAGAGCGTTCCTGTAGGTGAATCCATTGACAGCAACTTCATAAATTTCTAACCTGGAACATGGTGAAATACACAAATAAGGCATGATTTACACTCGAAGGAATAAATCTATCTCAATGCCATGTCGAGAAGCAGAGAGGCATAGAAAATAGGTGCAGGAGTAGGCCATTTGGCCATTCACTATGATCATCCAAAATCAGCACCCCGTTCCAGCTTTTTCCCCATATCCCTTGATTCCCTTAGCTCTAAGAGGTGAATCTAACTCTCTCTTGAAAACATCCAGTCAATTGGCCTCCACTGCCCTCTATGGCAGAGAATTCCACAGATTCACAACTTTCTGGGTGAAAAAGATGTTCCCCATCTCAGTCCTAAATGGCCTACCCCTTATTCTTAAACTGTGACCCCTGGTTCTGGACTCCCCCACCATCGGGAACATTTTTCTTGCATCTACCCTGCCCAATCCTCAGAGAATTTTATATGTTTCAATAAGATCCCCCCTCATCCTTCTAAATTCCAGTGCATACAAGCCCAGTCGACCCATTCTTTCATCATACGTCAGTCCCACCATCCCGGGAATTAACCTGTTTAACCTATGCTGCACTCCCTCAATAGCAATAGTGTCCTTCCTCAAATTAGGAGACCTAAATTGCACACAATACTCCAGGTGCGGTCTCACCAGGGCCCTGTACAACTGCAGTAGGACCTCCTTGCTCCTAAACTCAAATTTTCTTGCAATGAAGGCCAACATGCCATTGGCTTTCTTCACTGCCTGCTGTACCTGCATGCTTACTTTCAGTGACTGATGTACAAGCACACCTAGATCTCGTTGCATCTCCCCTTCTCCTAATCTGACACCATTCAGATAATAATCTGCCTTCCTGTTCTTGCCACCAAAGTGGATAACCTCACATTGATCCACATTATACTACATCTGCCATGCTTCTGCCCACTCACCCAACCTATCCAAGTCGCCCTACAGCCTCATAGCATCCTCATCGCAGCTCACACAGCAACCCAGCTTTGTGTCAACCACAAACTTACAGATGTTACATTTAAATCCCTTGTCTAAATCGTTAATATATATTGTAAACAACTGGGGTCCCAGCACCGAGCCTTGGGGCACCACGCTAGTCACTGCCTGCCATTCTGAATATGACCAGTTAATTCCTACTTTTTACTTCCTCTCTGCCAACCAGTTCTCTATCCATGTCAATATCCTACCCCCAATACCATGTGCTCTAATTTTGCACACTAATCTCTTGTGTGGGACCTTGTCAAAGGCTTTTTCACAGTCCAGAAACACCACATCCACTGGCTCTCCCTCATCCATTCTACTTGTTACATCCTCCAAAAATTCCAAAAGATTAGTCAAGCACGATTTCCCCTTCATAAATCCACGCTGACTTTGACCGAACCCGTCACTGCTTTCCAAATGCGTTGCTATAACATCTTTAATAATCGACCAGCATCTTCCCCACTACCAATGTAAGGCTAACTGGTATATAATTCCCCGTTTTCTCTCTTCCTCCGTTCTTAAAAAGTGGAGTTACATTGGCATCCAGTCCACAGGAACGGATCCAGAGTCGAGAGAAGATTGGAAAATGAGAGAACATTGGACCCAGATGACTTTGTCATCCAGAAACTTATTTCCTTCTTAAAAAATATTCCCGAACTTTGCCTCCACAGCCTTCAATGGTAGTGAATTTAACTGTAAATAGTGAACACAATGCCAAGATAAACTCATCTCCTCTGCCTGCACATGATCCATATTCCTTCAGTCCGTGCATTTCCATGTGCCTATCTAAATCTCTAAATGTTTCTCGAACACCACTATCATATTTCTCCTGGTCCAAAATTGAACTGGCAGATGGAGTCCTTGGAATATGGGAGGAAAACAGAGCACACAGAGGAAACCCACGCAGTCACAGGGAGAACTTACAAACTCTGTACAGACACATTGGTTTTATTCTGCTAGTTTCATTTTCTTTAGCTTAGTTTAGAGATACAGCGCAAAAACAGACCCTTTGGCCCATCGAGTCTAATCCGACCAGCGATCACCCCGTACACTAGCACTAACCTACACACGAGGGACAATTTTACAATTACGGAATTACCGAAGCCAATTAACCTACAGATCTGCATGTCTTTGGAGTGTGGGAGGAAACTGGAGCACCAGGAAAAACCCACGCAGGTCACAGGGAGAACGTACAGAGAGCACTCGTTATCAGGATTGAACCCGGGTCCCCGGCGCTGTAAGGCAGTAACTATACCGCTGCACCACCACGCCGCCATAAAATAGTCTTCTTCAACTTAATTGCAATTTGTGAACAGTGGATAAAGTACAAATTTCAACATACCACCACAAGGGAATGTACATCAGGCCAGAGAGAGAAATAGTCAAAAGCAACAATCGCCAACTCCTTATGAAGTACGCAACTAGAGGCAGCAGCATGTAGCCAACAGCATAGGAAATGCACACTCCTAATGTACAGTAAATAATCCGAATGGATTTTCCAAACATTTCTGATCCTGCAAGAAAAAGGTCACAAACAATAGTAATTATGAATTATACACTCATTTTAGACTTTACTTTAAGCTTTAGAGATACTGTGCGGAAATAGGCCCTTCAGCCAACTGAGTCCGCACCAACCAGTTCACTAACACATTAGGGACAATTTACATTTTTGCCAAAGCCAATTAACCTACAAACTTGTACATCTTTGGAGTGTGGGAGGAAACCAGAGCACCCGGAGAAACCCACATGGTCACGGGGAGAACGTACAAACTGTGTACAGTCAGCACCCGTAGTCAGGATCAAACCTGAGTCCCTGGCGCTGTGAAGCAGCAACTCCACCGCTGAGCCACTGGGCCACCCCTACTTTTACTTCACCTTTGTATTACATTTATCCTTTCTTAGCCACTAATGTGTTTTTAAACGGGTAATTCATTAGACAGCTTTGTAGTGGAACCTACAAACCAGCTGTACAAAGCTATGTATGAGTGGCCAGAAGTCACTTAATTCAACCTTAAGCTCCACCCAGAGGCCAGTGATTGAACATCCTAAGCAGGAAGGTGAAAATAAAGGAACTTAGCAATTAATAAAAAGGACTGCAAAAAGTAGGATACATTGGAAAAATGAAACAAAAAGAAAAAAGAAAATTAAAAAAGAAAATAATGCGATAAAAATATTGACTTGAGAGATGTACAAGCTCTTGATATATAAATGCACCCACAATCAAGCAAGACCAGTGCACTCACATTAGTTTCCCTCAGGTACTCTGACCCTCTGATACTCTGACCAAAGCCATTTATTCTACAAAACTGTACGTCCTTGTGACTGTGGGGGGAAACCGGAGCACCCAGAGAAAACCCACATGGTCACAAGGAGAATGTCCAAACTCCGTACAGCCAGCACCCGTAGTCAGGATCAAACCCGGTTCTCTGGCGCTGTAAGGCAGCAACTCTACCGCTGCGATGTCATGCCGCCCTCTTCATTTCTAGAGGACATGAGGTTCTAATTTGTGGGTAGGATTATAAGTACAACCATGCCAAGAGAGGCACATGGGGAGCTCTTGGTTTCCTATGCTAAAGCACATATTTTCAAGTCCCTAGGCAATAGACAATAGGCAATAGACAACAGGTGCAGAAGTAGGCTATTCGGCCCTACAAGCCAGCACCGCCATTCAACGTGATCATGGCTGATAATCCACAATTAGTACCCCGTTCCTGCCTCCCCATATCCCCTGACTCAGCTATCTTTAAAAGCTCTATCTAACTCTCTCCTGAAAGCATCCAGAGAACCGGCCTCCACCGCCTTCTGCGGCAGGGAATTGCACAGACTCACAACTCTCTGTGTGAAAAAGTATTTCCTCATCTCCGTTCTAAATGGCTTACCACTTATTCTAAAACAATGGTCCCTGGTTCTGGACTCCCCCAACATCGGGAACATGTTTCCTGCCTCTAGCATGTCAAAACCCTTAATAATCTTATATGTTTCAATAAGATACCCTCTCATCCTTCTAAATTCCAGAGTAAGCCTAAACAAAATGTAGAAAACTAACATATGGAGCTAATTATCCTGTGAGAAAGCAGCAGAATGGGATTGTGAGGGAAATATAGATCAGCTATGATTGAATGGCGGAGTAGACTTGATGTGCCGAATGACCTAATTCTGCTCTAATGGCATGAACTTATCCTATTATAAAAACCTTTCAATGTCACAAAATTCCAATAGGGAAAGGTTTAAGAAAGAACTGCAGATGCTGGAAAAAATCGAAGGTAGACAAAAATGCTGGAGAAACCCAGCGGGTGAGGCAGCATCTATGGAGAGAAGGAATAGGCGACTTTTCGGGTCGAGACCCTTCTTCAGACTGATGTCAGGGGGAGGGGGGAGGGAAAAAGAAAGGAAGAGGTGGAGACAGTAGGCTTGTGGGAGAGCTGGGAAGGGAAGGAGGGAGAAAGCAAGGACTACCTGAAATTGGAGGTCAATGTTCATACCGCAGGGGTGTAAACTACCCAAGCGAAATATGAATGCTGTGCCTCCAATTTATGCTGGGCCTAACTCTGGCAATGGAGGAACCCCAGGGCAGAAAGGTCGGATTTGGAATGGGAGGGGGAGTTGAACTGCTGAGCCACCGGGCGATCAGATTGATTATTGCAAAATGAGTGGAGGTGTTGGGCGAAGCGATCGCCAAGCCTACGCTTCGTCTCACCGATATAGAGAAGTTGACACCTGGAACAGCGGATGCACTAGGTGAGGTTGGAGGAGGTGCAGGTGAACCTCTGCTTCACCTGGAAAGACTGCCTGGGTCCTTGGATGAAGTCGAGGGGGAAGGTAAAGCGACAAGTGTAGCATTTCCTGCAGTTGAATGGAAAGTACCAGGGAAGGGGGTGGTTTGGGTGGGAAGGGACAAATTGACCAGGGAGTTACAGAGGGAAGGTCTCTGCCGAAAGCAGAAAGGGGAGGAGATGGGAAGGTTTGGCCAGTGCTGGGATCCCGTTGGAGGTGCGAAAATGTTGGAGGATTATATGTTGTATGCGATGGCTGGAAGGTGAGGACAAGGGGGACTCTGTCCTTGTTATGAGTAGGGGGATGGGGAGTGAGAGCGGAGCTGCGGGATATAGAGGACACCCTGGTGAGAGCCTCATCTATAATAGAAGAGGGGAACCCCCGCTCCCTAAAGAATGAGGACATCTCCGATGCCCTGGTCTGGAACAACTCACCCTGGGTGCAGATGCGGCGTAGACGGAGGAATTGGGAGTAGGGGATAGAGTCCTTACAGGAAGCAAGGTGGGTAGAAGTGTAGTCCAGATAGCCATTGGAGTCAGTGTGTTTGTAATAGATGTCAGTCAGTAGTCTGTTTCCTGCGATGGAGATAGTGAGGTCTAGAAATGGTAGGGATATGTCGGAAATGGTCCAGGTGAATTTGAATGCCGGATGAAAGTTAGTGGTGAAATGGATGAAGTCAGTGAGTTCTGCATGGGTGCAGGAGGTAGCAGTCGTCAATGTAGTGGAGGTAGAGTTCGGGGATAGGGCCACGGTATGCCTCGAACAAGGAATGTTCGACGTACCCTACAAAGAGGCAGGCATAGCTGGGGCCCATGCGCGTGCCCATAGCTACGCCTTGGATTTGGAGGAAGTGGGAGGAGTCAAAGGAAAAGTTGTTGAGGGTATTGACCAGTTCAGCTAAGCAGAGGAGGGTATTAGTAGAGAGGGATTGGTTGGTTCTGCGGTCGAGGAAGAAGCGGAGGGCTTTGGGACCCTCCTAGTGGGGGATGGAGGTGTGGAGGTGTAGAGTGACTGGACATCCATGGTGAAGTTGGGGGAGTGGGGGCCTGGAAAACAGAAGTCATGGAGGAGACGAAGAGCATGTGAGATGTTATGCTCACGGCAGCGCTCCCGCCTCTCCAGTCGTCGTGCTTCACGCATACAGTCCCGGATCCACCCCTCTCTCTCTCCCTGGGGAGACATGGTGAACAATACACGGAGGGCCGGGCCGGGGGTTGGAGCAACGTTTACAAACCCCGGCAACCACTCCCGCCGCCGGCCTTCTTCCTCCCTTCTCTCCTTCCCTTCTTCCCTCCCTTCCATCTCTCCTTCCCTCCCTCCTTCCTCTCTCTTTTTCCTTCTCTCATTCGTTCCATTCCATCTTTCTCTCCTTCCTTCCCTCTTTTCTCTACTTCCCTCCCTCCCTTCTCTCCTTCCCTCCCACACACACACACACACGTAACGCACAGACAACTAATACACACACAAATAACACACACACACACACACACACACACACACACACACACACACACACATACACACACACACACACACACACAACAAAGTTAGGATGGGGTAGAACCCAAAGGGTAGGATGGGGCTGAAGCCCAAAATTTAATGCTTGGACTATTTTTTCACCAATGGTTATTGGTTTTCCAGGATCTATTTAATTAAATTACGTTTTTTTTTTCATTTCACAGTCACTAAAACAAGTGGTATTGTAACGATGTACTTCTCAGATGTGATCTACACATTTTGTTTGTTACTTGTAGGCTTACATGTATGTAATTTTATATTAAAACTAGACCAAGTGCAGACCCGTTGGGTCTGTCACCCCAACGCGCGTTTACGGGGGGGGGGGGGGGCTGCGGCGTCA
>JAXLNO010005455.1:0-15000 GCA_038087875.1 Malacoraja senta
ACATAGAGTCTCACAGCATCTTCAGCCCAGCCTGCCTGCCTGCCTGCCCCCACCGGCCAACATGTCCCATCCCCATATTCCTATAAATGGCCTGTCGGTCTGTCTGTCCATGCACCTGTCTAAATGTTCCTTAAAGTTTGCCATAGTACTTTTTAGTTCAGACCTTTATATAGTTACAAGGAGAGATAGCTGAATGGATTGAAATTTGGCTTCAGGGAAGGAAGCAGAGGGTGATGGTGGAAGGAAGGTTGCTTCTCAGACTGGAGGCCTGTGACTAGTCGTGTGCCTCAGTGTTCAGTGCTGGGCCCGTTACTGTTTGCAGATGATACAAAAGTGGGTGGTTTTGCAGATAGTGAAGATAGTTGTGATTAATTGCAGTAGGATCTTGATCGATTGGCCAAGTGTGCTGGGGAATGGTTGGTGGAATTTAATGTAGAGAATTGTGAGGTATTGCATTTTGGGAAGTCTAACATGGGGAGGATCTACACAGTGAATGGTAGGGCAAGAGGTACAATTGTAGAGCAGAGGGATCTTGGAGTGCAGGTGCACAGTTCCTTGAAGGTGGAATCACAGTTGCTGTAGATCGGATGGTCAAAAAGGATTTTGACACATTGGTCATTACCTGGCAGAGTATTGAGTGTAGAGGTTGGGAGGTCATCTTGCAGTTGTATCAGACCTTAGTGACGTCACATTTGGAGTATTGTGTTCAGTTCTGGGTACTGTGTTACTGGAATGATTTTCCCAAACTAGAACCTTTACAGAGACAGTTTACAAGGATGCAGCAGCCAGGGTCTGGCCTATGGGGAGTGGTTGAGTGGGCAGGGAACCTATTCCTTGAAGCACAGAAGGAAGAAGGGTGATCTTATAGAGGTGTATAAGATCATGAGAGGGATATATTGGGTAGAAGCACAGATTCGCTTGCCATGAATAGAAGAATCGCGGTACAGAGGACATAGGTTTAAGGTGAAGGGGAAAATATTTAATAGGAATCTGAGGGATACCTTTTTCACACAAATGGTGGTGGATGTATGGGACAAGATGCCAGAGGAGGTAGTTGAGGCAGGGACTTACCTACCATTTATGACACAGTTTGATAGGTATGTGAATAGGATAGGTTTGAAGGGATTTGGACCAACTGCAGGCAGGTGGGACTAGAGTGAATAGGGCATGTTGACCGGTGTGGGCAAGTTGGGCCGAAGGGCCTGTTTCCACACCGTATGATGATATGAGTACTGGGTTGAACCATCTCCTCTTACAGCTGGTTCCACACACCCACCACCCTTTGTGTGAAAATGACCCCTCTGGTTCCTATTCAATCTTCCCCCCCCCCCATCTTAAAGTTGTCCTCAGGATCTTGATTCCCCTAATCTGTGCGTTGACCCTATCTATATCTCAATATTTTAGTCACCTTGAAAATATCATCCCTCATCCTCCTGTGCACCAAGAAATAAAACACTAGCCTGCTGAATCTGTTCTAGATCAGGCCCTCAAGTCTTGGCAACATCCTCGTGAATCTTCTCTATGGCATTTCCACCTTGACACCATTTTACCGATACTAATGTGTCCAGAACTGAACACAACACTGTACGGGGGGCGAGGCTTTGCTTTCCAGACGCCCAGGGACCGTTGCAGAAGGAGGAACCAAAACTGCAACGTTCCATTCAAGTTTCCTACAAGTGAGGAAGCCGCTGATTGGTGGAAGAGGACTAAGAGGAAGCAGCTGATTGGGAGTCAGATCCCTGCTGATTTCCTCCACCAGTTTGTATTGTATCCAGGGTAAGGGGGGAGAATGAGGGCCAGGGCAGTTTACTGTTCTGGATGTCAGATGTGGGAGGTCATGGAGTCTGATACCCCTCCAGACGTTCACATCTGTGTCAGGTGCGTAGAGATGGGGTTCCTAAGGGACCGTGTTAGGAACCTGGAGCAGCAGCTCGATGACCTCTGTCTGATCAGGGAGAGTGAGGAGGTCATAGAAAAGAGTTATAGGGAGGTGGCCACTCCAAGACCACGGGAGGCAGACAAGTGGGTCACGGTTAGGAAGGTCAAGGGGCAGAGGCAGGGACTAGTGAGTACCCCGGTGGCTGTACACCTTGAAAATAAGTACTCCTGTTTGAGTACTGTTGAGGGGGACAGCCTTCCTGCGGGTAGCAACAGCGGCCGGGCCTCCGGCACAGAGACCAGCCCTATTGCTCAGAAGGGTAGGGAAAAGAAGAGGAGGGCAATAGTAATAGGGGACTCTATGGTTAGGGGGTCGGATAGGCGATTCTGTGGACGCAGTCAGGAGACCCGAATGGTAGTTTGCCTCCCTGGTGCCAGGGTCAGGGATGTGTCTGAACGCGTCCAAGATATCCTGAAATCGGAGGGAGAGGAGCCTGAGGTTGTGGTACATATAGGTACCAATGACATAGGTAGAAAAAGAGAAGAGGTCTTGAAAGGAGAATTTAGGGAGTTGGGAGGAGAGTTAAGGAGAAGGTCTACAAAGGTAACAATCTCAGGATTACTACCTGTGCCACGTGACGGTGAGAGTAGGAATGGAGTGAGGTGGAGGATAAATGCGTGGCTGAGGAACTGGTGCAGCGGGCAGGGATTCAAATTTCTGGATCATTGGGACTTCTTTTGGGGAAGGAGTGACCTGTACAGAAAGGACGGGTTGCACTTGAACCCGAGGGGGACCAATATCCTGGCGGGGAGATTTGCAAAGGCTACTGGGGAGACTTTAAACTAGAACGGTTGGGGGGAGGGACTCAAATAGAGAAAGCTAGTGGAAAATGTGGGAGGCAGGAGGCAGAGAAGGGAAGCACTCGGACCCAAAATGTAGGGGAGAAAGAAGAAAAAGATAATAAACAGAGAATAAGTGGTGGTGGGTTTCTTAAATGTGTATATTTTAATGCTAGGAGCATTGTAAGAAAGGTGGATGAGCTTAGAGCCTGGATTGACACCTGGAAGTATGATGTTGTGGTGATCAGTGAAACATAGTTGCAGGAGGGCTGTGATTGGCAAATAAATATTCCAGGATTTCGTTGCTTCAGGGGTGATAGAATTGGAGGGGCAAGAGGTGGGGGTGTTGCATTGCTTGTCAAGGAAGATATTACAGCAGTGCTTTGGCAGGATAGATTAGAGGGCTCGTCTAGGGAGGCTATTTGGGTGGAACTGAGAAATGGGAAAGGTGTAGCAACACTTATAGGGGTGTATTATAGACCGCCAAATGGGGAGCGAGAATTGGAAGAGCAAATATGTAAGGAGATAGCAGATATTAGTAGTAAGCACAAGGTAGTGATTGTGGGAGATTTCAATTTTCCACACATAGACTGGGAAACACATTCTGTAAAAGGGCTGGATGGTTTGGAGTTTGTAAAATGTGTGCAAGATAGTTTTTTGCAGCAATACATAGAGGTACCTACTAGAGAAGGGGCAGTGCTGGACCTCCTGTTAGGAAATGAGACAGGGCAGGTGGCGGATGTATGCATCGGGGAGCACTTCGGGTCCAGTGATCACAATACCATTAGTTTCAATATAATTATGGAGAGGGTCAGAACAGGACCTAGGGTTGAGATTTTTGTTTGGAGAAAGGCTAACTTTGAGGAGATGCGAAAGGATTTAAAAGGAGTGAATTGGGACATGTTGTTTTATGGGAAGGATGTAGAAGAAAAATGGAGGACATTTAAGGGTGAAATTTTAAGAGTACAGAATCTTTATGTCCCTGTTCGGTTGAAAGGAAATAGTAAAAAATGGAAAGAGCCATGGTTTTCAAGGGAAATTGGACACTTGGTTCGGAAAAAGAGAGAGATCTACAATAATTATAGGCAGCATGGAGTAAATGAGGTGCTTGAGGAGTATAAAGAATGTAAAAAGAATATTAAGAAAGAAATTAGAAAAGCTAAAAGAAGATATGAGGTTGCTTTGGCAAGTAAGGTGAAAGTAAATCCAAAGGGTTTCTACAGCTATATTAATAGCAAAAGGATAACAAGGAATAACATCAGTCCATTAGAGAGTCAGAGTGGACAGCTATCTGCAGAGCCAAAAGAGATGGGGGAGATATTGAACAATATCTTTTCTTCGGTATTCACGAAGGAGAAGGATATGGAATTATTTGAGGTAAGGGAAACGAGCAGAGTAGCAATGGAAACTGTGAGATTCAAAGAAGAGGAGGTGCGGACACTTTTGAAAAATATGAAAACGGATAAGTCTCCAGGTCCTGACAGGATATTCCCTAGGACATTGAGGGAAGTTAGTGTAGAAATAGCAGGGGCTATGACAGAAATATTTCAAATGTCATTAGAAACGGGAATAGTGCCGGAGGATTGGCGTACTGCGCATGTTGTTCCGTTGTTTAAAAAGGGTTCGAAGAGTAAACCTAGCAATTATAGACCTGTTAGTTTGACGTCAGTGGTGGGCAAATTAATGGAAAGGATATTTAAAGATAATATATATAAGCATCTGGATAAGCAGGGTCTGATTAGGAACAGTCAACATGGATTTGTGCCTGGAAGGTCATGCTTGACTAATCTTCTTGAATTTTTCGAAGAGGTTACTAGGGAAATTGATGAGGGTAAAGCAGTGGATGTTGTCTATATGGACTTCAGTAAGGCCTTTGACAAGGTTCCTCATGGAAGGTTGGTTAAGAAGATTCAATTGTTGGGTATTAATGGTGGAGTAGCAAGATGGATTCAACAGTGGCTGAATGGGAGATGCCAGAGAGTAATGGTGGATGGCTGTTTGTCAGGTTGGAGGCTGGTGACTAGTGGGGTGCCTCAGGGGTCTGTGTTGGGTCCACTGTTGTTTGTGATGTACATCAATGATCTGGATGAAGGTGTGGAAAATTGGATTAGTAAGTATGCAGATGATACTAAGATAGGTGGTGTTGTGGATAATGAAGTAGATTTTCAAAGTCTACAGAGAGATTTAGGCCATTTGGAAGAGTGGGCTGAAAGATGGCAGATGGAGTTTAATGCTGACAAATGTGAGGTGCTACATCTCGGCAGGACAAATCAAAATAGGACATACACGGTAAATGGTAGCGAATTGAGGAATGCAGTTGAACAGAGGGATCTAGGAATAACTGTGCATAGTTCCCTGAAGGTGGAATCTCATGTAGATAGGGTGGTAAAGAAAGCTTTTGGTGTGCTGGCCTTTATAAATCAGAGCATTGAATATAGAAGTTGGGATGTAATGTTAAAATGGTACAAGGCATTGGTGAGGCCAATTCTGGAGTATGGAGTACAATTTTGGTCGCCTAATTATAGGAAGGATGTCAACAAAATAGAGAGAGTACAGAGGAGATTTACTAGAATGTTGCCTGGGTTTCAGCAACTAAGTTACAGAGAAAGGTTGAACAAGTTAGGTCTTTATTCTTTGGAGCGCAGAAGGTTAAGAGGGGACTTGATAGAGGTCTTTAAAATTATGAGCGGGTTAGACAGAGTGGACGTGGATAAGCTTTTCCCATTGAGAGTAGGGAAGATTCAAACAAGGGGACATGACTTGAGAATTAAGGGACAGAAGTTTAGGGGGAACATTAGGGGGAACTTCTTTACTCAGAGAGTGGTAGCTGTGTGGAATGAGCTTCCAGTGGAAGTGGTGGAGGCAGGTTCGATGTTATCCTTTAAAAATAGGTTGGATGGGTATATGGACGGGAAAGGAATGGAGGGTTATGGTCTGAGTGCAGGTAGATGGGACTAGGGGGAAGTATTTATTTTTAATTTAAAAAAAATAAAAATAAAAAAATAAAATTTATGTTCGGCACGGACTTGAAGGGCCGAGATGGCCTGTTTCCGTGCTGTTATGGTTATATGGTTATATGGTTAATGTCGTCTCACCAACGTCTTGTACATGTGCAACATGACCACGACATCTCTAGACTCAATGTTCTGACTGATGAAGGCCAATGTGACAAAAGCCTTATTGACCACCCTATCTCCGTGTGATGCTACTCTCAACGTACTGTGTACCTGTCGTCTGAGATCCCTCTGCTCTTTAGTTAATTCACCTTTTTACCTTGGTTCCAGCTCATTGGTTCTGACACCTTATTACAGATGAGCTTGATTATGGATACTGAACCTGCGTTAACCCTTTAAAGTCTAAACATTTGAAATAAAAATAACAAAGTTTTTACCTCTCCCTCTAGAACAGGCCCTCGTGTCCTGGTAACATCCTCGTAAATCTTATCTACGCCCTCAGACACTAAATGGTGGAGTAACTCAGCGGGTGGGTCAGGCAGCATCTCTGGTGAGAAGGAATGGTTGACGTTTCGGGTCGAGACCCTTCTTCATACTGACCCGCTGAGTTACTCCAGCATTTTGTGTCTACCTTCGGTTTAAACGAGCATCTGCAGTTCCTTCTTACACAGAGTGAGATTATAAGGCTGGAGTTACTTTTTAACCACCTGTCTCACGCCCTGCCTCATCTCCCTCCCTACCTGTGTCATTGCTAGTGATATGGACTATGAGCTCTGGCTGCTCACCTCCCCCTTTCAGAATAGAAACATAGAAACATAGAACATACGCGCAGGACAAGGCCATTCGGCCCGTGAGCCAGCACCGCCATTCAATATGATCATGGCTGATCATCCAAAATCTGTACCCCTTTCTTGCTTTCTCCCCATCTCCCTTCATTCCGTTAGCCCTAAGAGCTATGACTAACACTCTCTTGAAAACATCTGGTGAATTGGCCTCCACAGCCTTCTGTGGGAGAGAATTCCACAGATTCACAACTCTTTGGGTGGAAAACGTTTTCCTCATCTCAGTCCTAAATGGCCTACCCCTTATTCTTAAACTGTGACCTTTGGGTCTGGACTCCTCCAACATCGGGAACATTTTTCCTGCATCCAGACTGTCCAATCCCTTAAGAATTTTATATGTATCTATAAGATCCACTCTAATCCTTCTAAATGCCAGTGGATATAAGCCCAGTCGATCAATTCTTTCATCATATGTCAGTCGCGCCATCCCGGGAATTAAGCTGATGAACCTACACTGCATTCCCTCTATAGCAATAATGTCCTTACTCAAATTAGGGAGACCAAAACTGCACACAATACTCCAGGTGTGGTCTCACCAGTGCCCTGTACAACTGCAGTTGGACCTCCTTGCTCCTATACTGAAATCCTCTTGTTATGAAGGCCAACATGCCATTAGCTTTCTTCACTGCCTGCTGTATCTGCCTTCTTGTTCTTACCACCAAAGTGGATAACCTCACATTTATCCACATTATACTGAATCTTCCATGCATCTGCCCACTCACCCAACCTATCCGTCAACCTGCGGCCTCATAGCATCCTCCTCGCAGCACACACTGCCACCCAGCTTTGTGTCATATACAAATGGAGATGTTACATTGAATTCCTTTGACTACATTGTCAATATCTATTGTCAATAACTGGGGTCCCAGCACTGAGCCTTGCGGCACTCCGCTAGTCACTGCCTGCCATTATGAAAAGTACCCAATGTCCTGTGTCCGCTCAGATCTGGCACCAGATAGGCAACACATCGTACTGTAGTCTCGCCCATGGCCGCAGAAACAGCAGAGTCCCCATCACTATTTGAGCAACTTGTATTTTATTTATTTTATTTCATTCTTTATTTCAAACAGAATAAAAGAATAAAAAGCAAGTGTGAAACAGCACAGAAAAAAACAAAACATGAATATTTATAAAGTGTCATAAACAATATCTATAAATAAATGAAATCGTATGTGTCCGAAAAGGAGCAGGAAGACGCCAAAGCTTATTAAATCCCATCCCTTATTCAACTGTTTTTAATGATATTATACAGATTTAGCAGCTATATGTACACCAAATGTACACCAGCAGCTATATGTACACCATATGTACACCAGCAGCTATATGTACACCATATATATGTACACCAGCAGCTATATGTACACCAAATTATTTACATTTATACATTAATCTAATATTTACAAAGCCATACAAAAAAAGAGAGAAAAAAGAAAAGAAAACCCCTTGATATACGATACAGTATCTCTTAGTCATATATACAACCCATCACCCTATAATCACCCTTCCCAATACAATCAGTATAACAAATATCCCACTCACAATCACCTATCCTCATCCCAATATCCTTTAACAAAGTGTTTTTGTACATCTGTTTAAAGTGAATCATGTTTGTGCTACGTTTTATCTCCTGTTCCAAACCATTCCACAAATTCACCCAACAGATTGCTATGTACATACTTTTAAGAGTTGTTCTGACATTGAGTTTTTTTAATTAAGTTCCCCTCTCAAATTATACCCACCCTGTCTTTCCATAAACAGTTTTTGTATATTTACTGGAAGTAAATTATTTCTTGCTTTGTACATGATTTGCGCAGTCTTAAATTTAACCAGATCGGTGAACTTCAGTGTGTGTGACTTAAAGAATAATAAATTGGTATGTTCAAGATATCCAACGTTATTGATAATTCTTATTGCTCTTTTTTGTAATGTACATAACGGCTGTAGGTTGGTTTTGTAGGTGTTACCCCATATCTCCACACAGTAACTCAGATATGGCAATATGAGTGTATTATACAGAGTATGTAATGATTTGTGGTCCAGAATGTGTCTTGATTTTCCCAATATTGCTATAGACTTTGCAGTTTTGCTTTGATGTGGTTTATATGTGGTTTCCAGCAGATTTTGTGGTCTAAGATCACACCAAGAAATGTATTTTCATATACTCTTTCTATACTTATGTTATCTATTTTCAATTGTACTTGAGGGGTTGTTTTATGTTTTCCAAATAGCATCATCTTTGTTTTGCTTAAAGTTAAAAACAATTTGTTGACATCAAACCACTGTTTTAATTTATTCATTTCTGATGTGATGACCTCCAAAAGCTGCTTCAAATTGTCACCGGAACAAAAACTATTCGTATCATCGTATTTTGGACACCATATCTGAGGAAGGATAGGCTGGCTCTGGAGAGGGTCCAGAGGAGGTTTACAAGAATGATCTCAGGAATGAGTAGGTTAACCTATGATGAGCGTTTGTCGGCACTGGGCCTGTACTCGCTGGAGTTTAGAAGAATGAGGCGGGACCTCATTGAAACGTACAGAATAGTGAAAGGCTTTGATAGAGTGGATGTGGAGAAGATGTTTCCACTAGTGGTTGAGTCGAGGACTAGAGGGCGGAGCCTCAGAATTAAAGGATGTTCATGTTGGAAGGAGAGGAGGAGGAATTTCTTTAGAGGGAGGTGAATCTGTGGAATTCTTTGCCAGAGAAGGTTGCGGAGGCCAAGTCAGTGGATATTTGTAAGGCATCGGTAGAAAGATTCTTGATTAGTACAAAAATCAGGGGTTGTTGAGGGAGTGCAGCGTAGGTTTACAAGGTTAATTCCCGGGATGGTGGGACTGTCATATGCTGAGAGAATGGAGCGGCTGGGCTTGTATACTCTGGGATTTAGAAGGATGAGAGGGGATATTATTGAAACATACAAGATTATGCACGCATCCTGTTTATAGATTTTAGCTCGGCCTTTAATACTATACACCCAATTAAACTCTACAATAAACTGTTGGACATGGGCATTCACCTAGCCATGTGCCACTGGATTTTACATTTTCTGACAAACAGACAACAAAGAGTCAAGGTGGGAAAAACTCTCCAGCCCTCTGACTCTCAATACAGGAGCCCCTCAAGGGTGTGTTCTGTCACCTCAGCTCTTCTCACTTTACACCAACAACCTCACATCCCAATGCAGCTCAGTTAACATTTTCAAATATGCAGATGACACAACAATAATTGGCCTCATCTCAGACAACAATGAATCACAATACCATCAAACAGTGGACAGCGCAGTCAAATGGTGCGCAGAAAACATCCTCCAGCTTAAAACCTCAAAAACCTTAGAAATCATCATAGATTTCAGATGCAAACAAAACCTCAAACCCCCGGTCCATGTCAACTCCCATCCCATAACCTCCACGAACTTATTTAAGTTTCTGGGCACCTATATCTGCAATAATTTAAAATGGCACATCAATGCAGACCAAATCATCAAGAAAGGACAACAACGCCTATACTTCCTCAGACAGCTCAAGAAGTTCAGAGTCCACAAACACCTCCTGGTCCGTTACTATCAATCCATCATTGAAAGCATCATCACCTCCTCAATCACAATCTGGTACGGAAACACTGATAGTCATTCACTACATAGAATACAGCACATTGTCTCCAAGGCCTCTAGGATTATCAATTCTCCCCTCCCCTCAATCCATTCCATTTACCTCCAACGTACCTCAAAACGGGCAACAAGGATCATCTCGGACCCCTCCTATCCAGCAAACCACCTTTTCCAGTCTCTCCCTTCAGGGAGGTGCCTTAGGTCACTTGCTACTAAATCCACCCGCTTTAAAAACAGTTTCTTTCCCTCAGCAATAAGAACACTCAATTCCCTCCAATAACTTTTTCACTTTGATGTATACAGTGTCTTGTTTATGGTTGTTATTAGTGTTAATGTGACTAAAGCAGCGTACCATCATGTACCAAACCCAAATACCACCAACCCTGGTCGTGTGGCAAATAAAGATTCTATCTATCTATCTATCTGGATGTCCTTGTGCATCAGTCACTGAAAGTAAAGATGTGGGTACAACAGGCAGTGAAGAAAGTGAATGAAATGTTGCCCTTCATAACAAGAGGATTTGAGTACAGGGGTAAATATGTCCTTCTGCAGTTGGACAGGGCCCTGCTGAGACCATATCTGGAGTATTATGTGAAATTTGGTCTCCTAATTTGAAGAAAGACATCCTTGCTATTGAGGCAGTGCTGCGTAGGTTCATGCGGTGAAGACGGAGAGTTGTGAATTTGTGGAATTCTCTGCCACAGAAGGCAGCAGAGGCCAATTCACCGGATGCATTTAAAATAGTTAGATAGAGCTCTTGGGCTAGCGGAATCAAGGGGTATGGGGAGAAGGCAGGGCCGGCCTTAGGAGGTGCGGGGCCCAATTGGAAACAATGTTGATGAGCCCCAGGTTCCCAGCCAAGGTCTGTAGAATCATAGAAATACAAATAAAGTCTATTATAGACTTTATATCTCTATGGTAGAATAGAAGGAAATCAAAATGTGTGCTTAAAAAGAGCCTGTGGGTTAATGGACCAAACACGTCTAAGCTACATTGTAATATAAAATAGTAAGATTAAACGAGAACTTACCAGTTTGAAGTTTGATCTGTATTTTATGAGGAGTTACGATGAGGGATTACGTGAAGAACCCGCTCAGTGCGCAGGCGCAGCATACTTCCAAGCAGCGGTGTGGAATCACAGATAGACACAAGTATTTGAAGTAAACATAGTAAAGAAAAGGAGACATCAATTTATTAGTTTGATCCATATAATGAGGGTGGGAGCGGAGGGCACGTAATCCCTCATCGTAACTCCTCATAAAATACAGATCAAACTTCAAACTGGTAAGTTCTCGTTTAATCTTACTATTTTACTTCGGAGTCACGTGAGTGACTACGTGAAGATTTCAAAGCTCTGTGATTTCAAACCGTGTAACAGTTTTATTTCACTCACTGCCGAAACTTCTTGAGGGAGGAAGTGTTATCGTAATCAACCAATGAATCTGTTTCTCAAGAAACAAAAAAGGTATTTATTAACAATAACAAAATTAAAGTGCTCCCCCGGGCTTAAATTAAATATTTGCAGCTTGTAATATTTTCTCTGCAAATAAATCAGGTTTCATCAACGGCTTATTATAAAAGTTCTGAATATCGTTTCCCTCGTCCATCCTGCTTTATTCAGAATATGGTCAACCGGTACGTCCATTCTGTCGGCCGTTGATGTAGATGCTGCCCTAGTGGAATGAGATTTAAATGTATTAGTATCTATTCCGGCAGCCTTCAGTACCTGTTTGAGCCATCTTGAAATGGTTTGGCTCGTTACCCGGCCATGAGGTTACTTGTGGCTGACCATAAGGCTTTTTCACTCCCTCTGATATTGTGGGTTGTGTCTATGTAATGTTGTAGATGGGTCACGACACACAACCGTGGCTCTTGTGGGTAGGCCCGGAATACCACCAGTGGATTAGCTGTTCCTGGCCTGCTTTGCTTCACCAGACCCTGTATGATGAATGTGATCTGATCTGGGGTGGTCACCATGTTGTCCAGCCTTAACTTGTGTAGTGACTGGACCCTCTGAGCGGATACGAGTGCCATCAACATGAGCGTCTTTAGTGTAGATTGCTCGAGGCCGAGGGATCTGGCTGGTGGCCATTCCCTGAGGTATGTCAGGACCACACTGATATCCCAAATATGGGTATACCTGGGTTTAGGGGCTTGATATCATAAATGCCCTTCATCAGTTTTACCACCAGTGGATGGGATCCCATTGCCTGTTGTCCTGCTGGTTTGAGATAAGCAGAAAGAGCACTTCGCGCTGTGTTGATGGCACTGTAACTGATCCCTTCATCATGGTGTAGATGGGCCAGGAATTCCAGTACGTTGGTGGCTGTGGCTGTTGCATACGTTGTCCCTGTTTCCTGGCAGTAGTTCTCCCATTTTCTTATGCTGATTAAGTACTGCCTCTTGGTGGATGTTCAAAGGGATGCCGACATGGTGGTGATGGTTCGTTCGGACAATCCCAGTTCCAGGTAAGGTCTATTCAAAACCTGCAACCCAGGAGTTTAATTTTCTCATGGCATGGGTGGCTTATGCCTGATACTGGGTGAGTTAATAATCCTGGATCACTGGGAAAGACCATTGGTGACTCAACCACCATGTCATGTAGAACCGGAACCATGGCTGTGTAGGCCAGTCGGGCACCATCACAATTCCAGAAGCAGAGTCCATCTGTATTTTGCGAAGTACCCGACTGATGAGGCAGAAGGGAGGGAAAGCATAGAAGAAGACATTTCCCCAATCCAGCGTGATGGCATGTATCGCTGCTGCCTCTGGGTCTGGTTCCCAAGCGACATATATAGGTAACTGGTGATTTCGTCTTGATGCAAATACATCGATATCTGGCGTTCCTTACTGCTTAATAACTTTAGCAAATACTTTAGGGTTTAACATCCATTCGATGTTATCATTGAATTTGCGTAACCTGGTGTCTGCCACTGTGTTTAGCGTACCTGGTAGATAAGTAGCTGATAGCCAAATATGTCTTTCGACACACCATAGCCAAATCACGTTGACCAATTTGTCGCATGATAATGATTTTATGCCGCCCATATGGTTAATATAAGCCACCACCATAGTATTATCAATCTGTAACCGAACATGCAAGTGCTGCATATTAGATACATATGCTTTTAACCCATAAAAGGCGCCCAACATCTCTAGATAGTTAATGCCCAGTGTCAGTAGTAATGATGACTCTAGGTTAGTCCATCTACCACCTGTGCTGGATATGGAGTTAGTTGCTCCCCAGCCTTGAGCACTGGCATCTGTTTGAAGAACTAAAGTAAGGTTAGTGATGATGATAGAGCTGAAACTATGCCAACCATTTTCTGCCCACCACTGTAGCTGATATTGCTTCAGTGGGTAATTACATGACACGAACATCATGACCTGTATGTCGTTTTAGTACCTGTACCTTTGCTGTTTGTAAATTTTGATAGTGCAAAGGTCCGCATTGTGTAGCTGGAAATGCTGCTACCATTTTCCCAATCACTCTTGGGACTTGTCGAATAGTTGGTCGTTTGTTGACCATTAAATGGTTGCATGATTGTGCTAATGCAACCATTTTTTTCCTTCAATTTATTTATTTATTTATTTTTATTTTCCTTTTGGCAAGGTAACAGTCATATGGACTGAGTTAATTGTGAAGCCCAGGTAGTCCATAATAGTGGATGGCTTCAACTTAGATTTATCTGGATGTAGGACGAACTCCAGAGTTTCGAGGAGCTATTTTGTAGCTGATACTGCTGCCACAGCCAATTCCATCGTTTTCCCTACTATCTGAATATCATCCAGGTATGCCATGACAATATGTGTTTGTTTCTTAGTCTTGCCATGGCTATTTTCAATATTTTTATGAATAATCTTGGGGCTGAAGTTAGCCCATTGGGCAATGCTTTGTACTGCTTCAGCTGCCCCAACCAGATAAATTGTAGGTATCTGCAATGATCCTTGTGTATGGGTATTAGATAGTAAGCATCTTTCAGATCAATGCTTGCCATGAAGTATCCTTTGGAAATCAGTTGTTTGGCAGTAACAACTGTCTCCATTTTGAAATGTATATTCTCAACAAACTTATTTAGTGATGTTAAGTCAATGATAATGCGACATCCAACATCTTTTTGGGTTTTATTTGATACAAATTCCAAAGGTTCATGATTGGTCTTTTGGATGACCTCTCCACTAATGCTGTTGAGTATATACTTGTCACACGTGACAGTAACCCATGCTTCTTTAAACCAGTGTAATCTCCCCTCTGTTAGTAAAGCACCCTTATTCTCTATATGCTGGCAGGAACCAGACCCACCTACCTCCATGTTCATTGGTGTTTCTTTTGTTTCCTGATGTTTTTGTAGGTTTTGCTTGTCTGACGTGCTGGCGATGTTAGGGGGTGGTGCATTTTCCATGGGGTCCGCTGTGGGCCCTGATCTAAAAAAGATCTTTGGGGATAAAATGCGGTCCCCGAGCTTTCACCAGTCCCATATTGAGGACGTCGACTGGTGGATGCCATGGGGTGCTGCCGCTTGGGTATTGTAGCTCTTGGTTTTCTCGTCCCAGGGCCTGCCCTCATGAGGCCGAAAGATGTCGCTGCTTCCTCCATGTCCCTCAGTTTTTTGTTGAGGTCTTTCCCAAATAACAGAGCGTCCGTCTCTGCAGCTGGGGCTCTGCACAACCCAGCAAATTTGGGATTGAGGGCAGGTCTTATGTTTCCCCGCCGGAGATTGTGTATCTCAAATTGTGTGTTGCACATCAGTGCCAGCACATCCTGCTGGCACGTATCCATCTTCGTACTTTGCACAGAACGAGCAAATGCTGTAATGGCCGACGTCAGGAGCCTTAGGATCCGCTGTAGCTTGATTTCATGGTTACGCATGTTTGACCC
>JAXLNO010005455.1:20000-72500 GCA_038087875.1 Malacoraja senta
ATTTTAATGCTAGGAGCATTGTAAGAAAGGTGGATGAGCTTGGAGCCTGGATTGACACCTGGAAGTATGATGTTGTGGCGATCAGTGAAACATGGTTGCAGGAGGGCTGTGATTGGAAACTAAATATTCCAGGATTGCGTTGCTTCAGGTGTGATAGAATTCGAGGGGCAAGAGGTGGGGGTGTTGCATTGCTTGTCAAGGAAGATATTACAGCAGTGCTTTGGCAGGATAGATTAGAGGGCTAGGGAGGCTATTTGGGTGGAGCTGAGAAATGGGAAAGGTGTAGCAACACTTATAGTGGTGTATTATAGACCGCCAAATGGGGAGCGAGAATTGGAAGAGCAAATATGTAAGGAGATAGCAGATATTAGTAGTAAGCACAAGGTAGTGATTGTGGGAGATTTCAATTTTCCACACATAGACTGGGAAACACATTCTGTAAAAGGGCTGGATGGTTTGGAGTTTGTAAAATGTGTGCAGGATAGTTTTTTGCAGCAATACATAGAGGTGCCTACTAGAGAAGGGGCAGTGCTGGACCTCCTGTTAGGAAATGAGACAGGGCGGGTGGCAGAGGTAAGCGTCGGGGAGCACTTTGGGTCAAGTGATCACAATACCATTAGTTTCAATATAATTATGGAGAGGGTCAGAACTGGACCTAGGGTTGAGATTTTTGATTGGAGAAAGGCTAACTTTGAGGAGATGCAAAAGGATTTAAAAGGAGTGAATTGGGACATGTTGTTTTATGGGAAGGATGTAGAAGAGAAATGGAGGACATTTAAAGGTGAAATTTTAAGAGTACAGAATCTTTATGTCCCTGTTCGGTTGAAAGGAAATAGTAAAAATTGGAAAGAGCCATGGTTTTCAAGGGAAATTGGACACTTGGTTCGGAAAAAGAGAGATATCTACAATAATTATAGGCAGCATGGAGTAAATGAGGTGCTTGAGGAGTATAAAGAATGTAAAAAGAATATTAAGAAAGAAATTAGAAAAGCTAAAACAAGATATGAGGTTGCTTTGGCAAGTAAGGTGAAAGTAAATCCAAAGGGTTTCTACATCTATATTAATAGCAAAAGGATAACAAGGAATAAAATTGGTCCATTAGAGAGTCAGAGTGAACAGCTATCTGCAGAGCCAAAAGAGATGGGGGAGATATTGAACAATTTCTTTTCTTCGGTATTCACGAAGGAGAAGGATATGGAATTATGTGAGGTAAGGGAAACAAGCAGAGTAGCAATGGAAACTATGAGATTCAAAGAAGAGGAGGTGCGGACACTTTTGAAAAATATGAAAACGGATAAGTCTCCAGGTCCTGACAGGATATTCCCGAGGACATTGAGGGAAGTTAGTGTAGAAATAGCAGGGGCTATGACAGAAATATTTCAAATGTCATTCGAAACGGGAATAGTGCCGGAGGATTGGCGTACTGCGCATGTTGTTCCGTTGTTTAAAAAGGGTTCTAAGAGTAAACCTAGCAATTATAGACCTGTTAGTTTGACGTCAGTGGTGGGCAAATTAATGGAAAGGATACTTAAAGATAATATATATAAGCATCTGGATAAGCAGGGTCTGATTAGGAACAGTCAACATGGATTTGTGCCTGGAAGGTCATGTTTGACTAATCTTCTACAATTTTTCGAAGAGGTTACTAGGGAAATTGATGAGGGTAAAGCAATGGATGTTGTCTATATGGACTTCAGTAAGGCCTTTGACAAGGTTCCTCATGGAAGGTTGGTTAAGAAGATTAAATTGTTGGGTATTAATGGTGGAGTGGCAAGATGGATTCAACAGTGGCTGAATGGGAGATGCCAGAGAGTAATGGTGGATGGCTGTTTGTCAGGTTGGAGGCTGGTGACTAGTGGGGTGCCTCAGGGGTCTGTGTTGGGTCCACTGTTGTTTGTCATGTACATCAATGATCTGGATGATGGTGTGGAAAATTGGATTAGTAAGTATGCAGATGATACTAAGATAGGTGGTGTTGTGGATAATGAAGTAGTTTTTCAAAGTCTACAGAGAGATTTAGGCCATTTGGAAGAGTGGGCTGAAAGATGGCAGATGGAGTTTAATGCTGATAAATGTGAGGTACTACATCTCGGCAGGACAAATCAAAATATGACGTGCATGGTAAACGGTAGAGAATTGAGGAATGCAGTTGAACAGACGGATCTAGGAATAACTGTGCATAGTTCCCTGAAGGTGGAATCTCATGTAGATAGGGTGGTAAAGAAAGCTTTTGGGGTGCTGGCCTTTATAAATCAGAGCATTGAATATAGAAGTTGGGATGTAATGTTAAAATTGTACAAGGCATTGGTGAGCCCAATTCTGGAGTATGGTGTACAATTTTGGTCGCCTAATTATAGGAAGGATGTCAACAAAATAGAGAGAGTACAGAGGAGATTCTAAGGCCTGTCTCACGAGTCTGCGGTCATTGGCGGCGAAACGGGAAGAATCTGCTGCCATAGACCGCGCACTCGTGAGAACGTACAATTCCCAGGCCGTGCGGCGGTGTTCCCAACACCGCGCGGTGCTAAAATAAAATCGACAATGTCGAAAACCAAATACTCACCGCACAACCTCCACCAGTGATGCACAAGTGCGGCACGGGCCGCCGCCAGTGTGGCTCGAGCGCCGTGCGTCAAACCTCCACTGCCACAGCCTCCACCAGTGAGGCACGAGCCGCCGCCAGTGAGGCACGTGTGCTGCACGGCCGCAGGCACAGCCACCGCTACAGCACCGCGATCAGGATGGCCACCGCCACACCCGCCGCTGGTGAGTCACGTGCGGCGGGCCGACGTCATCGCAGTCGGCCCGCCCTTTTATTACTTACCGCAAGCCCGTGGGACCCGCCGTGTTTGAATTAACTTGGCCCCCGCGCAGCATCCGGGCGGCCCTCCGGTGGATAGGCTCGATGCTCTCGCCATTGCCGCGCGGTCCTCGCTACCGGCGACGCCGCGCTTCACCGCCGATGACCGCAAACAGGTAAGACAGAGCCTTTAAAGGTCTGTCTCACGAATCTGCGGTCATTGGCGGCGAAACGGGAAGAATCTGCCGCCATAGACCGCGCACTCGTGAGAAAGAACAATTCCCGGGCCGTGCGACAGTGTTCCCAACACCGCGCGGTGCAAAAATAAAATCGACAATGTCGAAAACTCTATACTCACCGCACAACCTCCACCAGTGATGCACGAGTGCGCACGGCCGCTCGCACGGGCCGCCGCCAGTGTGGGTCGAGCGCCGTGCGTCAAACCTCCTCTGCCACAGCCTCCGCCAGTGACGCACGTGTGCTGCGCGGCCACAGGCACAGCCATCGCTACAGCGCCGCGATCAGGATGGCCGCCGCCACAGCCGCCGCTGGTGAGTCACGTGCGGGGGGCCGACGTCATTGCAGTCGGCCCGCCCTTTTTTTACTTACCGCAAGCACGTGGGACCCGCCGTGTTTGAATTAACTCGGCCCCCGCGCAACATCCGTGCGGCGCTCCGGTGGATAGGCTCGACGCTCTCGCCTTTGCCGCGCGGTCCTAGCTACCGGCGACGCCGCGCTTCACCGCCGATGACCGCAAACAGGTAAGACACGGCCTTTACTAGAATGTTGCCTGGGTTTCAGCAACTAAGTTACAGAGAAAGGTTGAACAAGTTAGGTCTTTATTCTTTGGAGCGCAGAAGGTTAAGAGGGGACTTGATAGAGGTCTTTAAAATTATGAGCGGGTTAGACAGAGTTGACGTGGATAAGCTTTTTCCATTGAGAGTAGGGACATTTCAAACAAGGGGACATGACTTGAGAATTAAGGGACAGAAGTTTAGGGGTAACATTAGGGGGAACTTCTTTACTCAGAGAGTGGTAGCTGTGTGGAATGAGCTTCCAGTGGAAGTGGTGGAGGCTGGTTCGATTTTATCCTTTAAAAATAGATTGGATGGGTATATGGACGGGAAAAGAATGGAGGGTTATGGTCTGAGTGCAGGTAGATGGGACTAGGGGGAAGTATTTATTTAAAAAAAAATAATAATAATAATAAAAAAATAAAAAAATGTTCGGCATGGACTTGAAGGGCCGAGATGGCCTGTTTCCGTGCTGTAATGGTTATATGGTTATCTGCACCATCCTGTGAGCAGCTCCACCTCCATCCTGTACGCCGACTCATTATTGTCGCTGATGAGACCCACCACTGTTGTGTCATCAGCGAACTTGTTGATATAGTTGTTATTGAGTGTAGCAATACAGTCATGTGTAAGCAGACTAAACAGCAGGGGGCTTAGGACACAGCCTTGGGGTGAGTCAGTGCTCACGGCGATGGTTTTTGATGTCCGACTGCCCACCCTGACTGTCTGCTGCCGTTGTGATAAGAAGTTAAGGACCCAGTTACAAGTGCCAGTATCCACCCCTAACAGCCTCAGCTTCTCCACCAGCTGCTGTGGAATGATTGTATTAAAAGCAGAGCTGAAGTCTAAAAAGAGGATCCTGGCATAAGTATTTTTCCGGTCGAGGTGTGACAGTGCGAGGTTCAGTGTAGTGGAGACTGCATCCTCTGTGGACCGTGTTGGCTCTGTAGGCGAACTGCAGTGGATCTAGGTCGGCAGGGAGACAATTTTTAATATGCTGCATAACCAGCCGCTCAAAACACTTCATTAATATGGGTGTAAGAGCCACTGGGCGGAAGTCATTGTGACAGGCTGGGTTTGCTTTCTTCGGGACAGGAACGATGGTGGCACTTTTAAG
Source organism: Malacoraja senta (assembly GCA_038087875.1). NCBI lineage: Eukaryota > Metazoa > Chordata > Chondrichthyes > Rajiformes > Rajidae > Malacoraja > Malacoraja senta. The sequence goes on from JAXLNO010005455.1 coordinate 24,712, forward strand.
ACAGTTGGGCACTACTGCCTGGCTGAGTGAGATGTTAAAAATGTCTGTGAAGACATCTATTAGTTGATCAGCACAGTCCCTTAAAACGCATCCAGGGATGTTATCCAGCCCTGCAGCTTTGCGTGGATTGATGCTGGCAAAGGCCTTTTTAACTCCGGCTGTGGACAGCCTGAGTGACTGGTCGCTGGGTTATGGCAGGAGTGCTCGTATCTGGGTGGTGTTTTTAACCTCAAACCGTGCGTAGAACTCGTTCAGTTCATCTGGTAGAGAGGGGTCGTTTTGGCATATCCGCAGCGGGTGGGGGGCTTGTAGTCAGTGATGGTATGAAATCCCTGCCACAAGCGACGTGTGTCTTTGTCGTTTGTGAAGTAGCTATTAAGTTTTTGTACATACCGCCTCTTCGCTTCCCTGATCCCCCGGGATAGGTTACTCCGTGCCAGTTTGTATGCTGCGTTGTCCCCAGATTTAAATGCAGCATTCCGGACTCTCAGTAGGGAACAAACTTCCCCAGTTAGCCAAGGTTTCTGATTGGCACGCCTCTTGACGGGTTTAACCAGCGTCACATCATCAATGCATTTATTGATGTATCCAATGACGGATTCTGTGTATTCTTGGAGGTCAATGCCACTGTCACCTGTTGCTGCCTCTCTGAAAATGGCGCACTGTGTGATTTCAAAACAGTCTTGCAGTGCTGCGGTAGCTCCCTGTGGCCATATTCTGTCTTCTTTGACCATTGGCCTGTCCTGTTTCACCCTGGGTCTGTATGCAGGTGTGAGCATAACCACCAGGTGGTCAGAATTGCCGATATGGGGTAGGGGGCTGCTTTATATGCATCTTTAATGTTTGTGTACACCAGGTCTAGTTTGTTCTTTCCCCTCTTTGCAATGTTCACATGCTGGTAGAATTTAGGCAGAACAGATGCAAGACTTGCCTGGTTAAAATCCCCAGCTGCTATGAAGAAAGCATGGGGATGTTCCCTCTGCTGCTCACTGATGTTGTTGTAGAGTTCTGTCATAGCGTCCTTCACGTCCGCGCTCGGTGGTACATAAACGGCCGTTGTGAAGACTGTCGTTAGCTCCCTCGGTAAGTAGAAGGGTCGGCATTTCACAGTCATTAACTCTACGTGGGGTGAGCAGTAAGTGGAAACTACCACGGCATCCCGACACCACGATCTATTAACATACACAGCCAGGCCGCCTCCCCTTGACTTACCAGCTAGCGAAGCTACTCTGTCAGCTCTGTGTAGCATTAGCCCCTCCAGCTGGATCGCAGCATCCGTGATGTTCTGATTCAGCCAGGTCTCCGTAAGGACGTAGACACAGCAGTTCTTCAAGCTACGTTGAGTAGCTCTCCACGCTCTGATGTAGTCCATCTTATTGTCGAGGGAGCGGACATTTGCCAACATGAGTGTGGGCACTGCTGGTTTGTGTGGGTTAGCGACTTGCCTAGCGTAGACTACTCCACGCTTCCCCCGCTTCCGCATGCTGCTACACCGCTTGCGGTGAATCCTCACCAATGTTGTTCCATGTGCAGCCGCGGCTTTCCGTGGGCCTACGCAGCGCAGAAGTCCCAGCTCGCCCAGAACACTCCGTAAGTCTTTGTTACAACAAGAAGCTTTGTTGTGGGTGTCCAACAGAAACTGTCGCTCATACTGCCACACATACATACACTCTCTCAACACACATACTCCAGTCACACCACTCGCTCCACTAACACGCGAAAACACTGAATTTCCACTGAGAGAGGCCGCTGCAAACACCGGTCACGCCGCCATCTTGGTTCATAATCCGCCCGTTTCTTTGGTTTTACATAGATGTCGTTTGTGAATTCTATGTGTTTTATAATCCCAGATAAAGTTTGTAATCAGAGAATCAAGATTTTTGAAAAAAATTTAGTTAGGTATATCGGTATTGATTGAAATAAATAAATCCCCCCTCTCCCTATCTCCCCCCTCTATCCCACCTCTCTCCCCCCACTTCTCTCTCTACCCCCCCCCCTCCCCCTCTCTCTCTCTCTCTCTCTCTCTCTCTCTCTCTCTCTCTCTCTCTCTCTCTCTCTCTCTCTCTCTCTGTGTGAAACAGGGTAAACCTGTGTGTGAAGTTTGCACCAGGTACAGCACTAACAAATAAACTGATTTAAACGGTGACCTGACAACAGTTTGTACAAACAAATACGATCAAATAGAACAAGTTGTCCTACAACTTTAGTCTGTGTACACCATACACAAGAAGAAGTCACCTTGAAAGATCATCCCTCATCCCCCTGTGCCCCAAGGAATAAAGCACTAGGCTGCTGAATCTGTCCTAGATCAGGCCCTCGATTCTTGCCAACATCCTCGTGAATCTTCTCTGCGGCATTTCCACCTTGACACCATTTTACCGATACCAATGTGTCCAAAACTGAACACAACACTGTAAATGTGGTCTCACCAACGTCTTGTACATGTGCAACATGACCTCCAAACCTCTAGACTCAATGTTCTGACTGATGAAGGCCAATGTGACAAAAGCCTTTTAAACCACCCTATCTCCATGTGATGTTACTTTAAACACACTGTGTACCTGTCGTCATAGTTCCCTCTGCTCTATATTTGATTCACCTTTCTGTCTTGGTTCCAGCTCATCGGTACTGACACCTCTGGACTCACTGATGGTGTCACTTCCCACCTGTGTCTGATTCTCAACACACTTGCACCACAGCTGAACATCCAAATAAAGACCAATCTAGACTTCACTGCTCTTCCAAGTGTAGCACTGGCTATCCTCAGTTGTACTTCAAATATCTGCCAGCCACTTTTGTGTAGTTCTGGTCACCATATCATAGAAATGATGTCCTATTGCCAGAGGAAGTGCAGACCAGATTCACCAGGATGTTTTCAGGAATGGACAGCGTTAGTCCAATGGTCCTTTATTGTCACGTGTACTGGGGTACAGTGACATTTGATTTCTTATACAATGATACAAATAAAGCATCAAGATACATAACTAGATAAAGATTAAACAGAAACATAATCTTGATAGAAGACAGATTGTATCGGGTGGGATTGGAGAAAATCGTGTCTCATTGGAGCAAGAATACAGAGGGGCGACCTTACTGAGGCTTGTAAAATGATGTCAACTACAGCAGGATTGAGTGGATGGTCACGGATATTTATCAGCCTGGGAGAATCTAAACACAGAGACAAGGTTTAATAGAAAGGGGAAAGATTGAAGGGAATTCTGACGGGCAGGTATTTCAAACCAAAGGTGGAGCAATCTTTACAGGAGGAGGTGGGGCAGATACCATCACCGCAAATAAACAGCATTTTGACGGCCGTTTGTCTCGGATAGGAATGGAAGGAAATGGGTCAAATACAAGTTAATGAGATCACCCTAGATAGGCATTTTGGTCTGCATGGATGTCGGGCCGAAGGGCCTGTTTGCATGCTGTTTCCGTGCCCATTTCACACACCACTGGAATCAGCGGTTCTGTAAACTCTAGTGTGCTCTGTCTGTCATCGACCTCCCCAGTTGGAGCGACATTGCAGACACATCACTGACGACACAACAGTGGCGATACTGTATTGGGTGGTGCTGTCACTAACAACGTAGGCTCATCGTTCATCTCCCTCCCAAGTGTCCAACAGGTGCTTCACTGTCATCAAACTAAACTCTAGCCTGGAAATCAAAGGAATTCAACATCAATAGCTGTCCAATTTTCTCAATGCTTCAAATTAAACAACAAAATGATATAACGGTCTGTCATATACGTTGGTCATTTTAATATGTCACTGATTATTGAAGTGACTTTGTTTCCACGTGTACCAGGTATACACGGCAGGAACGGAGAAATGCTCTCTTGAATTAATTGATAAATAGGCACAGAAATACAGACTGTGTGTGTAAGAGCTCTCTCTAAATTCACTTTGAAGTATGACAGGGCATCATATAGAAACATTCAATTCTTAAGGGATTGGACAGGCAAGAACTGTTCCCGATGTTGGGGGAGTCCAGAAACAGGTGTCGCAGTTTAACAATAAGGGTTCGGCCATTTCAGACTGAGGTGAGGAAAATATTTTTCATCCAGAGAGTTGTGAATCTGTGGAATTATCTGCCAGAGAAGGTAGTGGAGGCCAATTCATTGGATGTTTTCAAGTAAGAGTTAGACTCTGAAGAAGGGTCTCGACCTGAAACGTCGCATATTCCTTCTCTCCATAGATGCTGCCTCACCCGCTGAGTTTCTCCAGAATTGTTTTTAATCTATGTTAGATATAGCTCTTTGGGCTAACGGAATCAAGGGATATTTTGAGAAAGCAGGAACGGGGTATTGATTGAGGATGATCAGCCATGATCATATAGAATGGCACGAAGGGACGAATGGCCTACTCCTGCACCTATTGTCTATATGTCTATGTTTCTAAACCCCTGTGGACAGCCCAGACGGGTGAGTTGGTCATTTACATTCAGACCGACCTTGCTGTCTGATCTGTGGGTTTGAATTCACATCTATCTGTCGACTGGTCTGAAGTAGTTCACGACAAAATATACTGCAGATTGAACAGACCCACAGCTAGTGTTCACCGGCTGGAACTAATATTCCCACTGGACGAAGGATTCAGCACCGTTACGTAACTACCCCCTTCTCAGTTCTGAACTTTAATTTTCCACATAATGTGTTTTTCTTTCCATTGTATCCCGGAGAGAGGCAATTAGTATTTCTAAACACTGTTAATTGAGATGAAAACAACAAGTTAATGCATCTTCATGTGCCGTGTTTACCAGCATGGATAGAGCAGCAAGATGGAGTTAGTGCTCATTACAGATGAGATTCATTATGGATACTGAACTTCAGTTAACCCTTTATAGTCAAACATTTGAAAAAACAACCAGTTCCCAGTTCCAGTTCCGTCGCACACTACCCAGATATATTTTCACCAGTGGCAACACTAACAACATTTGCCTTGTGCTGACCCACTGTAGAAGATTGGACATGTTTGCAGGTTACCTATCCATGTGTGACCATTGGACAAACTGCTGTATTAATAATGTTAAAATGTGTGATTAACCGGGTTTGTCTTAAAATGAATCTGTTCTATGATCCCTGTGCAGAGATCCATGGCCAAGTGAGGAATATCTTACTGCACTATTTGTATCCACACACACTCTTCAGTTATAGAGCCATAGAGACATAGAGTCTCACAGCATCTTCAGCCCAGCCTGCCTGCCTGCCTGCCCACACCGGCCAACATATACCATCGCCATATTCCTATAAATGGCCTGTCGGTCTGTCTGTCCATGCACCTGTCTAAATGTTCCTAAAAGTTTGCCGTAGTACTATTTAGTTCAGACCTTTATATAGTTACAAGGAGAGATAGCTGAATGGATTGAAATTTGGCTTCAGGGAAGGAAGCAGAGGGTGATGGTGGAAGGAAGGTTGCTTCTCAGACTGGAGACCTGTGACTAGTGGTGTGCCTCAGTGTTCAGTGCTGGGCCCGTTACTGTTTGTCATCTACATCAATGATTTGGATGAGAACTTACAGAGCAAGTTTAGCAAGTTTGCAGATTATACAAAAGTGGGTGGTTTTGCAGATAGTGAAGATGGTTGTGATTAATTGCAGTAGGATCTTGATCGATTGGCCAAGTGTGCTGGGGAATGGTTGATGGAATTTAATGTAGAGAATTGTGAGGTATTGCATTTTGGGAAGTCTAACATGTGGAGGATCTACACAGTGAATGGTAGTGAATTTTTAGGAAATAAATGATAAATATCTTTAGTCAGTGGATGGTGAATTTGAGGAGTTCTTTTCCAGAATAGAGGCCATGTTAGTGGATATTAATAAGGCAGAGATAGATAGATTATTTAGTACAGGTGCCAGACGTTATGGGGAGAAGGCAGGAGAATGGGGTTACAAGGGAGAGATGGCTCAGACATGATTGAATGGTGGAGTAGACCTGATGGGCCAAATGGCCTAATTCTACTGCTATCACTGATGAACTTATGACATCTCCTTCCTGTACTCCATCCCGTTATTGGTCGTGATTCATCCCACCACAGTGTTGTCGTTTGCAGACATGTAGATCGAATTAGAGCCACATTTGGCCTTGGTGTCATGTGTATAGGGAGTGTATTAGAGGACTGAGAACCCATCCTTGAAGGGCACCAGTGTTGATGAGTATTGTGGATGAGATGTTGTCACCTATCTTCACCGATTGGAAGGGTCAGAAAGTTGTAGATCCAGTGGTAGAGGGTGGAGCTGATTCCTAGTTCCAGCAGCTTGGAGATCAGTTTGGATGGGATTATGGTGGCAGAGCTATTACGGATAGATAGGATTCTAACGTGGGACAATTCCTAACATATCAATTCTTCCTATTAGGGGAGAGCAGGGTAGGGTCACCAGGTTAATTCCTTGGATGGCGGGACTGACAAATGATGAAAGAATGGGTCGACTGGGCTTATATTCACTGGAATTTAGACGGATGAGAGGGGATCTTACAGAAACATATAACATTAAGGGATTGGACAGGCTAGATGTAGGGGAAATGTTCCCGATGTTGGTTGTGTCCGGAACCAGGGGTACAGTTATAAATAAGGGCTAAGAATAAGGGTTAGGAATAAGAATAAGGGCTAGGCTATTTACGGCTAAGATGAGGAAAAATGTTTTCACACAGTGTTGTGAAACTGTGGAATTCACTGCCACAGAAGTCAGTGGAGGCCAAGTCCCTGGATGTTTTCAAGGGAGAGTATGGTTTTGCTCTTAGGGCTAATGGAATCAAGGCATATGGGGAGAAAGCAGGAACGGGATGGTGATTGTGGACGATCAGCCATGATCATTTTGCATGGCGGTGCAGACTGGAAGGGCCGAATGGCCTACTCCTGCACCTATTTTCCTATGTTTCTATGCCACCTTATTGTCTATGTATTCCAGAGATGGGTTTAGGGGCCGGGAGATGGTCACTGCTGAGACTGGCTGCGTTGATGAGCAAACTGTAATGGATCAAGGCTGGCTGGGATACTGGAGTTAATATGCTCCAAACACCAGTCTCTCAAAGCACTTCATGATGGTGGATGTCAGAGCCACTGCCCGGTGCTTATTACGGCACATACCTTACTTGTGTATGGTAGTTTAAAATCATGCTCCTCGTGAACTTGTACACCTCAATAAGGTCACACCTCATCCTCCCACTCTCCAAAGGAAGAGGCCCCAGATTATCCAACCTCTCCCCATATCAAGTCTGGCCAGCCAGGTAACATTCCTGGTGATCTCGTTTGTAGCATTTCCAATACAATGGCATCCTTCCTGTGGCTTGGTGACCAGAGTTGTGCACAGCTACTTCCAAGTGTGGTCTTACCAACGAGTTGTACAGATGTATCACGATGCCCCGACCTTTGTGCTCAGTCCGCTTGCCCATGAAGGCAAGTGTCTTCTTCACCATCCTGTCCACCTGACTCACCACTTGTAGGGAACCTTGCATAGAGTCACACAGCACGGAAATAGACCCTTCGGCCCAACTTGCCCATTCTGACCAAGATGCCCCCACTACACTAGTCCACCTGCCCGTGTTTGGCCCATGTCCCTCTCACACTCTCCTGTTCGTATCCTTGTCCAAATGTACTTCAACTGTTGATATGGTGCTTGCCTTAACTACCTCCTATGGCAGCTTGTTCCATCTACCTACCACCCTCTGTCTGGTGGGGAAACCGGAGCACCCGGAGAAAACCCACACAGTCACGGGAAACAACATACAAACTCCACATAGACAGCACCCGAAGAGTGGATGGAACCGGGGTCAATGTGTAGTAATGGTAAACTACACCCTCAATAGAGATATCTATCTTTATTGGAATTAAAGTTATGAACAATGTATTATGAACATGTGCACCGGGATTCTGTCTGATGCAAAGGTATCGAACGATGTCCCTTAAAACTTTAACAGTAACCAGGAGATACAAGAACTACAGATGCTGGTTCAAAATAAAGACACAGAGTGCTGGAGTATCTCAGCGCGTCAGGCAGCATCTCTGAGAACATGGATATGTGGTGTTTTGGTTGGGACCCTTCTTCAAACTGATTGTGTTGGGGGGTGGGGGAGGATGAGAAAGGTGGAGAGAGGGTCAGGACAAACCTTGGTGAGTGGTGGGTGGATACAGGTGAAGGGGGTGTGGTTGATAAGCAGATGCTTAATGGTCAATGGGCATGGAGTCATACAGCATGGAAACAGGCCCTACGACCCAACTTGCCCACTCCAAACAACATGCTCCATCTACACTATGTCAACTGGCCCATTTCCCTCTACACCTATCCTATCCATGTACCTACACAGATATATCTCATGTATTATGATAGTAACTGCCTCAACTACCTCCTCTGGCAGTTCGTTCCATATACACAACGCCCTTTGTGTAAATAGTCACTCCTCATGTTCCTATTAAATATTTACCCCCTCACCTGATACCCATGTCCCTGGTTCTTGATTTCCATAACCTGGGCAATAAACTGTGTATTTACCCTGATCTATTCCTCTCATGATGTTCTACATCTCTATAAGATCACTCCTCACCCTCCTGCGCTCCAAGGAATAATGTCCTAGCCTACCCAATCTCCCTCTATAGCTCAGGCCCTGGTAAAACTTATCTGCACCATTTCCAGCTTGACAACATATTTCCTATAACACTGTGACCAACACTGAACACAATACTCTAACTGTGTTCTCATCAACGTCTGATCCATCTGTAACATGACCTCCCAACTTCTACACAATATTCTGATGCAGGCCAATGTGCCAAATGCCTTTTTAATCACCATATCTACCCATCATGCCACTTGCAAGGAACTATGTAACTACACTCGTAGATCCCTCGCTCCACAGCACTTCCAACACCCCAACCATTCACTGTGTAGGTGCTTCCCTTATAAACTTCACAAAATGCAACACCTCACATTTCTCTGTATTAAACTCCATCAGACATTCCTCAGCCCACCTGCCCAACCGGATCAAGATCTTGCTGCAATTTCTCACAAACATTTTCAGTATCTCCAATACCACCCACTGCTGATCGGAGGGAATAGACACCACCGGGGCTGGCATGGGCTAGCTCCTCATCCTAGCAAGATCCATCGCTAATCAGCGTTTTGGATCCACCCTTATATTGCTACAGAAGGAATCGACTATGCACCAGCTCCTGAGTCACCTACTGATCTGTACTGTCTTCCTCTTTCTTGTCTCTTGAACACGGGACACAGGTAGTGCGATCCCTTATCTCCGTGTCTCTGTCTCCCCTGACTCTGTCTGAAGAAGGGGCTTGTCCCGCTGAGTTACTCCAGCATTTTGTGTCTACCTTCGGTTTAAACCAGCATCTGCAGTTCCTTCTTACACAGAGTGAGATTATAAGACTGGAGTTACTTTTTAACCACCTGTCTCACTCCCTGCCTCATCTCCCTCCCTACCGGTGTCATTGCTAGTAATATGGACTATGAGCTCTGGCTGCCCCTTTCAGAATAGAAACATAGAAACATAGAACATACGCGCAGGACAAGGCCATTCGGCCCTTGAGCCAGCACCGCCATTCAATATGATCATGGCTGATCATCCAAAATCTGTACCCCTGTTCTTGCTTTCTCCCCATCTCCCTTGATTCCGTTAGCCCCAAGAGCTATAACTAACACTCCTCTTGAAAACATCTGGCGATTTGGCCACCCCAGCCTTCTGTGGGAGAGAATTCCACAGATTCACAACTCTTTGGGTGGAAAAGGTTTTCCTCACCTCAGTCCTAAATGGCCGTCCCCTTATTCTTAAACTGCGACATCTGGGTCTGGAACTCCTCCAACATCGGGAACATTTTTCCTGCATCTGGACTCTCCAATCCCTTAATAATTTTATGTAATAATTTGTGGTCCAGAATGTGTCTTGATTTTCCCAGTATTGCTATAGACTTTGCCAGTTTTGCTTTGACGTGGTTTATATGTGGTTTCCAGCAGATTTTGTGCTCTAAGATCACACCAAGAAATTTATTTTCACATACTCTTTCTATACTTATGTTATCTATTTTCAATTGTACTTGAGGGTTTGTTTTATGTTTTTCAAATAGCATAATCTTTGTTTTGCTTAAATGTACAGACAATTTGTTGACATCAAACCACAAAAACTGCTTCAAATTGTCACCGGAACAAAAAATATTTGTATCATCGTATTTTGGACACCATATCTGAGGAAGGATAGGCTGGCTCTGGAGAGGGTCCAGAGGAGGTTTACACACAATGATCCCAGGAATGAGTAGGTTAACCTATGATGAGCGTTTGTCGGCACTGGGCCTGTACTCGCTGGAGTTTAGAAGAATGAGGCGGGACCTCATTGAAACGTACAGAATAGTGAATAGAGAATAGATTGGATGCGGAGAAGATGTTTCCACTAGTGTTGAATCGAGGACCAGAGGGCGGAGCCTCAGAATTAAAGGATGTTCATGTTGGAAGGAGAGGAGGAGGAATTTCTTCAGTCAGAGGGAGGTGAATCTGTGGTATTCTTTGCCAGAGAAGGCTGTGGAGGCCAAGTCAGTGGATATTTGTAAGGCATAGGTAGAAAGATAGTAACATAGAAATATAGCAAATAGGTGCAGGAGTAGGCCATTCGGCCCTTCGAGCCTGCACCGCCATTCGATATGATCATGGCTGATCATCCAACTCAGTATCCCATCCCTGCCTTCTCTCCATGCCCCCTGATCCATTTATCCACAAGGGCCACATCTAACTCCCTCTTAAATATAGCCAATGAACTGGCCTCAACTACCTTCTGTGGCAGAGAATTCCACAGATTCACCACTCTATGCGTAAAAATGTTTTTCTCATCTCGGTCGTAAAAGACTTCCCTCTTATCCTTAATCTGTGACCCCTAGTTCTGGTCTTCCCCAACATTGGGAACAATCTTCCTGCATCTAGCCTGTCCAACCCCTTAATAATTTGTAAGATTCTATAAGATCCCAACTCTATCTTCTAAATTCTAGCGTGTTCTAGAAAGATTCTTGATTAGTACAAAAATCAGGAGTTATTGAAGGAGTGCAGCGTAGGTTCACCAGGTTAATTCATGGGATGGTGGGAATGTCATATGCTGAGAGAATGGAGCGGCTGGGCTTGTATACTCTGGGATTTAGAAGGATGAGAGGGTATATTATTGAACATACAAGATTATTAAGGGTTTGGACACGCTAGAGGCAGGAAACATGGTTCCCGATGTGGGGAGTCCAGAACCAGGGGAAAAGGGGAAGTGCAATGAGACCTGGATGTCCTTGTGCATCAGTCACTGAAAGTAAAGATGTGGATACAACAGGCAATGAAGAAAGCGAATGAAATGTTGGCCTTCATAACAAGAGGATTTGAGTACAGGTGTAAAGAGGTCATTCTGCAGATGGACAAGGCCCTGGTGAGACCATATCTGGAGTATTATGTGAAATTTGGTCTCCTAATTTGAAGAAAGACATCCTTGCTATTGAGGCAGTGCAGCGTAGGTTCACGCGGTGAAGACGGAGATGAGAAAAAACTTCACCCAGAGAGTTGTAAATTTGTGGAATTCTCTGCCACAGAAGGCAGCAGAGGCCAATTCACCAGATGCATTTAAAATAGTTAGATAGAGTTGGGGCTAGCGGAATCAAGGGGTATGGGGAGAAGGCAGGGTCGGCCTTAGGAGGTGCCGTGCCCAATTGGAAACAATGTTGGTGAGCCCCAGGTTCCCAGCCAAGGTCTGTAGAATCATAGAAATACAGATAAAGTCTATTATAGACTTTATATCTCTATGGTAGAATGGATGGTAATCAAAATGTGTGCTTAAAAAGTGCCTGTGAGTTAATGGACCAAACAGGTCTAAGCTACATTTTAATATAAAATTGTACACATGTACCACAAGTAACAAACCAAATCTGTAGATCACCTTTGAAAAGTACATAGTTACAATACCTCTTTAGTGACTGTGAAATGGAAAACAAAACTAGATCCTGGAAACCAATAACCAGTCCATGCATTCAATGTTGGGCTTCAGCACCATCCTAGCCTTTGGGATTCTACCCCATCTTAAAGTAGTTGTGTGTGTGTGTGTGTGTGTGTGTGTGTGTGTGTACGTGTGTGTGTGTGTGTGCGTGTACGTGTGTGTGTGTGTGAATGTGTGTGTGTGTGTATGTGTGTGTGTGTGTGTGTGTGTGTGTGTGTGTGTGTGTGTGAGTCACCGATGGAAATGGGGAGGTACGCAGGGGGACATCGTTCCCCCAGTTTCAGTTTCCAATTTCCATCCTGTGCATGAATTCGCAGCGGAGAGATAGAGGGCCGAGTGAGAGAGGGGGAGAGGGAGAGAGAAAGAGAGAGGGAGAGAGACAGAGGGGCGAGAGAGAGGGGGAGAGAGAGAGAGAAAGAGAGAGAGGGGGGGAGTGAGATGGGGGAGAGAGTGGGGGGTGGTAGAGAGAGGGAAGAGAGAGGGTGGGAGAGAGAGGGTGGAGAAAGAGAGAGAGGGGGAGAGAGATAGAGGAGAAAGTTGGCAGAGAGAGAGAGAGGGGGTAGAGAGAGGGGAGAGAGAGAGAGAGGGGGAGAGAGAGAGAGAAAGTTGGGGGAGAGCAGGGCTGCCAACATAGGGTGAGAGTTGGGAGTGAGAAATTGTGAGAGACCAAGCCCGAGGGAACATAGCGACCGGGAGGGGGGGGGGAAGGAGGGTGCACTCACTACAATATGATGCATACTGTAGCGCGTCTTTTAACAATACTTGAATGCAATATATATGCTTTAAATTTAATTAGCTATGAATAAGTTTAGACTAAATTACATTCCTAATTACATTTCACAGTAGAGCCCAGGCTCTGATCAACAGGTGCAGCACATGACTGATCTTAGTATATTCATGTATGGAAATCAGATTATAATCAAACACGGCCCATGTTGACCAACCTGGGTTTCACTGCACACCTGGTACTACTCCTGACTGACTCCAGTTGCATACCTTCTCTCATTCCTGTCCCTGAGTCCAGCCTTACACCTGCCCCCCACCCCTATTCTACCCTGGTCATAGCTGCTTACCTGCTTAAGTTTCCAGTGCTGAACACTCGCCTGATCCCAGCTTTGACTGCACACCTAGTACTATCCAGACCTTGACTCTGGATGCACACTTGGCCTTGCTCCTAGCCCCTCTGCACTGACAATATATCTGTCCCTCACATAAAGCCCCATATCTGAACACCTGGACTTAACCTTTAACGTTTAAGTCCACAGGTGCTTATCTAATGCAGTAATCTTTTATGGGGCACTTCACAGACCAAATTATCTATAACAACATTTGCCACATCCATTGGCTTCTTCGTTATCTAACATGCTAGTTACTTTGTCAAAGAAGTCATCAATTGGTTGAACACAATTTCTCATCCATAAAATTATACTCACTCAGCTGTATAAGTATTCTGTTACCATTTCCTTCATTTTCCTAACAAACTGTCCTGAAGTCATTTTCACCCCCAATATTTTCAGTATTTTGCTGTCTTCCTCTCAGCTGGGACTTTTCCGAAATGCAAAGTCCAATAACTATATATTTAAGCAATATTAATCTATTAAATGTGATCTTGAGTGTACATAATATTTTCTGTGGTATTCATAACACAACAATGATAAAAAGATCTTTGTTTTGATTGCACCGCCCAACATACATACATTATTATATTACAGTTAATATGTACCGAGGGCAAATTTTTGTTCCAATGCTCCCCATCTCAATTACATTTACATTGAAGTGATTAAAATCCAAGTGAATTTTAAATGGCATCATAAAAGTCAAACTTCCGGAATGGATGATATTCATCACGTGGTTGGTTGGGGTCAGTATCAGTACAATTACTGTATTAAAGTTTGAATCTTCAGATGTCCTGGTTCAAGCTAAACGAAAGAAAAATAATAACCTCCTCACACATTCCCCTGCAGGTATCTCAGTCACTCCTTTAAAATACGCCCCTTCTTTGATCAAGCTCTTGAATATCGCAGCTGAATCCGTTTCCATTTGATTACACTCCTTGAGGATGTTCATCTATGTGTTGAATTAATAAAACAACGAGATTGGGGACATTTCTATTCAACCTGTCAAATTTAGGGGGGGGGGGTTAGAAATAGTCAGTGAGGTAAACAAACAAAATAGTTGAGTGGCAAATGACAATAGTGTTACCTTCCCAATATTTAACTGAAGGAAATAATGGGTTATCTGGGCTGTATGTTGTGACAGACAGCCTGACACCTTGCATGTCATTTAATATTACACTAATCCCATCCCCCTGGATATTCCAGATTCATAAATTAAGGTTTCGTCAACTAATTACAAATCAGGCTAATTTCAAATCAATAACATTAGCCAACTCCGAAACATGAAGCGCTGAGCATTGGGATCTAGACATCATGGACAACTGGCCTCAGTTCCCCGCTCACATCTGGCAGTGTTCTCCATCTGAACCAGGGACCGTGGAGCGGTTTTGAAAGTGGGGAGGCTGAGCGATCACTGATCATTGGTTTTGGGGGTACCCGGTGAGGGAGTGGAGCAACCGAGTGGGAAGAGGACATGGGAGTGGGGTGTCCCCCCTCCCAGGCTAGGGACTTTTTGAAATTTGATGTATTAAAGTCATGTTTTAGTGCAATGTAGAAGTATGATTTCAATGTTTTTTGTATGAAGTATTTTTAAGAGGTAACTTTTTAAGGGGCAACTTATTCCACACAAAGGGTGGTGGGTGTATGGAACAAGCTGCTAGAGGAGGTAGTTGAGGCAGGGACCATCCCAACATTTAAGAAACAGTTAGACTGATACATGGATAGGACAGGTTTGGAGGTATGGTCCAAAAGCAGGTAGTGTAGCTGGGACATGTTGGCGGGTGTGGGAAAGTTGGCCCAAAGGGCCTGTTTTCACACTGTATCACTCTATGACTACATTATACCTCCACCATGCATTAATGCTTCAAAATCAAGTGATCGAGTTATATTGCCATATACTCAAGCATAGAAACATAGAAAATAGGTGCAGGAATAGGCCAATCGGCCCTTCGAGCGAGCACTGCCATTCAATATGATCATGGCTATTCATCTAAAATCAGTACCTCTTTCCGGGGTTTTCCCCATAACCCTTGATTTCATTAGCCCCAAGAACTAAATGTAACTCTCACTTAAAAACATCCAGTGAATTGGCCTGCACTGCCTTCTGTGGCAGAGAATTCCACAGATTCACAACTCCCTGCGTGAAGAGTTTGTCCTCATCTCAGTCCTAACTGGTCTACCCTTTATTCTTAAACTGTGACCCCTGGTTCTGAATTCCCCCAACATTGGGAACATTTTTCCTGCAGTTACAGTGAAATCTCGCAGGCAAGCAGGATGCTTTCTCCAACCACTCCCATTTGAAGTCCACTATCTTCCACCGTTTCTACCCAGTGCTTGGTACTTACTTCCAGCACCACTGGCTGTCCTCCAGGATGCACCGAGCCGCAGCCTGATCCATGTCGGTCACCAGGGCACAGAGACTCTCACTGCAATTTGGCACAGAGACTCTCACGGCAGCGGCGCAACGCTTCCAACGCCGCCGACGGCCCGGGACTCTTGCACTGAGGCTGCTCCATGGCCGGAGTTGCAGTGAGCGACTCGCCAGCCCGGCAAACACTCGCCATCCCCGCTCCCCGTCCGCACATGACCCCGCCGCTGCTTCTCCTTCCAACTCCCGTGGCCCATGCAGTTGATATTAGTTTTGAAATTTTCGTTGATCACAGAATTTCTCATGACAGAGCGAGAGAAATTTGTGATCAGGGTGAGAATTTGGCAAAATGCATGATTCTCATGCTCAATGCATGGGAGTTGGCAGCCCTGCCTCAATATCCCACCATCTCCCCCCTCTCTCTCTCCCCCTCTCTCGTCCCCTCTCTCTCTCCCCCACTCTCTCACCCCCACTCTCTCTCTCCCTCTTTCTCTCCACTCTCTCTCCCTCCCACCTCACTCTCCCCCTCTCTCTCTCCCCATCTCTCTCCCCCTCTCTCTCTCCCCACACTCTCTCCCCCACTCTCTCTCCTCTCTCTCCCTCTTTCTCTCCACTCTCTCGCCCTCCCACCTCACTCTCCCCCTCTCTCTCCCGCCTCTCTCTCTCCCCTCTCTTCCGCTCTCTCTCCTCTCACCCTCCCTCTCTCCCCATCTCTCCTCCCTCTCTCTCTCCCCTCTCTCTGCTCTCTCTCCCTCTCTCGCCCCTCTCTCTCCCGTCACCCCCCCATCTCTCCCTTTCCCTCTCTTCCCCTCTCCATTCTCTCTCCCCCCCTTTTTCTCCCCCTCTCTCCCCTCACCTCTCTCCCCCTCTCTCGCCTCCTCTCTCCTCTCTCTCTTCCCCCTCTCTCCCTCCCATCTCCCTCTCCCCCCTCTCTCTCGCCTCCTCTCCCTCTCCACCCTCCCCTCACCCTCTTCCCTCCCTCTCCAACCCTCTCTCCCCTAACTCTCTCTCTCCCCTCTGTCTCCATCTCCTCTTTCTCTTTGCCCTCCTCTCTCCCTCTTTCCCCATTTCTCTCTTTCCCCCTTCTCTCCCTCTTCACCCTCTCTCTTTTACCACCCTCTCTCCTCCCCTCTCCACCCCTCTCTCTCCCCTCTCTCTTCCTTAGGCCCAATTGGTCCATACTAATCAAGTTGGCATTCTGCGTGCCCAGGGACTGACTTGCTGCCGTTCCCAGATCAGCTCGTGTCCCAGGGACTGACTGGCTGCAGTTCTCAGGTCAGCACGTCTGCCCCGACCCCGTGAAAACGAATTGAAATAAAAACGGGGTTTTTCGGGTAACGGGCCGTGTTACCCCACCCCATGTTGTACAACTGATTCACCGGGTTAGTTATATCTCCAGCTGCTTCATGTTGTCGGAAGCTGCACATTCGACCAAAAGAGAAGAGAAGAGACGCGACCACTCACAGCCGGCAACCGACGCGCTTCCCCAGACCGTGCAGATCCCTGGCATGCGGCGCAAAGGGACAAACTGCGCAGGGTCTGAACTCAGCGTGAGGGCGTGAGAATTGGCTCCAAGGCGTGATTCTCACACTGAAAGCGTGAGAGTTGGCAGCCCTGCCGTTTCGGGTCGAGACCCTTCTTCATACTGACCCACTGAGTTACTCTAGCATTTTTGTCTACCTTCGGTTTAAACCAGCATCTGCAGTTTAACTGCAGGGTCTGAAGAAGGGTTTCGGCCCGAAACGTTGCCTATTTCCTTCGCTCCATAGATGCTGCTGCACCCGCTGAGTTTCTCCAGCATTTTTGTGTACCTTCGATTTTCCAGCATCTGCAGTTCCTTCTTTAACAATCTGCAGTTCCTTCTTACACAGAGTGAGATTATAAGACTGGAGTTACTTTATAAGACTGGAATTACTTTTTAACCTCCTGTCTCACTCCCTGCCTCATCTCCCTCCCTACCTGTGTCATTGCTAGTAATATGGACTATGAGCTCTGGCTGCTCAACTCCCCCTTTCAGAATAGAAACATAGAAACAGAGGACATAGGTGCAGGATGAGGCCATTCGGCCCATGAGCCAGGACCACCATTCAATATGATCATGGCTGATCATCCAAAATCAGTACCCCGTTCTTGCTTTCTCCCCATCTCCCTTGATTCCGTTAGCCCTAAGAGCTATAACTAACACTCTCTTGAACACATCTGGTGAATTGGCCTCCACAGCCTTCTATGGGAGAAAATTCCACAGATTCACAACTCTTTGGGTGGAAAAGGTTTTCCTCATCTCAGTCCTAAATGGCCTACCCCTTATTCTTAAACTGTGACCTTTGGGTCTGGACTCCTCCAACACCGGGAACATTTTTCCTGCATCCAGACTGTCCAATCCATTAAGAATTTTATATGTATCTATAAGATCCACTCTAAATGCCAGTGGATATAAGCCCAGTCGATCAATTCTTTCATCATATGTCAGTCGCGCTATCCCGGGAATTAAGCTGGTGAACCTACGCTGCATTCCCTCTATAGCAATAATGTTCTTACTCAGATTAGGGAGACCAAAACTGCACACAATACTCCAGGTGTGGTCTCACCAGTGCCCTGTACAACTGCAGTTGGACCTCCTTGCTCCTATACTGAAATCCTCTTGTTATGAAGGCCAACGTGCCATTAGCTTTCTTCACTGCCTGCTGTATCTGCCTTCTTGTTCTTACCAACAAAGTGGATAACCTCACATTTATCCACATTATACTGAATCTTCCATGCACCTGCCCACTCACCCAACCTATCCGTCAACCTGCAGCCTCATAGCATCCTCCTCGCAGCACACACTGCCACCCAGCTTTGTGTCATATACAAATGGAGATGTTACATTGAATTCCTTTGACTACATTGTCAATATCTATTGTCAATAACTGGGGTCCCAGCACTGAGCCTTGCGGCACTCCGCTAGTCACTGCCTGCCATTATGAAAAGTACCCAATGTCCTCTGTCCGCTCAGATCTGGCACCAGATAGGCAACACATTGTACTGTAGTCTCGCCCATGGCCGCAGAAACAGCAGAGTCCCCATCACTATTTGAGCAACTTGTATTTTATTTATTTTATTTCATTCTTTATTTCAAACAGAATAAAAGAATAAAAAGCAAGTGTGAAACAGCACAGAAAAAAACAAAACATGAATATTTATAAAGTGTCATAAACAATATCTATAAATAAATGAAATCGTATGTGTCCGAAAAGGAGCAGGAAGACGCCAAAGCTTATTAATTCCCACCCCTTATTCAACTGTTTATAATGATCTTATACAGATTTAGCAGCTATATGTACACCAAATGTACACCAGCAGCTATATGTACACCATATGTACACCAGCAGCTATATGTACACCATATATATGTACACCAGCAGCTATATGTACACCAAATTATTTACATTTATACACTAATCTAATATTTACAAAGCCATACAAAAAAAGAGAGAAAAAAGAAAAGAAAACCCCTTGATATACGATACAGTATATCTTAGTCATATATACAACCCATCACCCTATAATCACCCTTCCCAATACAATCAGTATAACAAATATCCCACTCACAATCACCTATCCTCATCCCAATATCCTTTAACAATGGGAAGTCCATGTGACAGCTTGGAGAGACAGCTGACAGGAGGGAACAGACCCCACTGGGGCCGTCATGGGCTAGCTACCCATGACAGCAGTCCCCAACGCTGTTTCAGCTAGTTGGAGACACCCGCTAAATGCTACTAAAAGTAAAATAAAGAGAATACCCCTAGAGCCTGCGAGAGCGGGGGCGGAAGATGGCTCACCGATTGATAACACGGTTACAGACCCAGGAACGGAAACGACTACTGACAAGGAGAGCATGGCACATGAGACATCCACAACAGCTGCGGGACACAAACTTCAGGTGTGCATCTGTGGTTGGGAGAAATTAACATCAGTGAAGGGCTTGAAGATCCACCAAGGGAAGAAAAAGTGCTTGAGAGAGCAGAAACATGGGCCTCGCATTGACCAGTACTTCTTACGAAGCAACCAGTCAAATCAGTCGAGTGAAGCACAGCGACGGGACACAAACCAAAGTTCGCAGAGCATCAGCACCCATGTCACTGAAGAGGGTGATACAAGCACAGAAATGCCGGTGGAGGAGCCCACGCAACAACTACAAAGACCTCCATTGGAGGGAAAGATCAAAGGGCACAAACCTGGAGTGAAATGGCCCAAGGCTGTTGAAAAGAAAGAGTGGGAGACGGTCAACAGTGACCTTATACATATCTTGGAGCAACAAACGGGCACAGCAGTGGAAAAGCTTGAAAGGATGGGCAACACAATCTACAGCTATGGAGAAGAACGGTTTGGGGTGAGTAAAGGGAGAGGTGGAAAGAAATTACCAACACCAATCAAGTCCAGGAGGCAGCAGGAGATCGTGAGGCTAATCAGAGAGAGGAGACAGTTGAAAAAGCAATGGAAAAAAGCAACTGACGCAGAGAGAGAAGGTCTCATGCTACTCCAAGAGGACATCAAGAACCGATTGGCAACCTTGCGAAAAGCAGAGAACTTGAGGAAACTTCGCAAGAAGAAAGAACACACAAGAACACGGTTCTATAAAGACCCTTTCAAGTTCATCAAAGACCTCATCGCAAAGGAAAAAAGTGGAACTTTGAAAACATCAAAACAGGAATTGGAGGAACACCTGGAAAAGGCCCACAAAGACACGAAAAGGCATGAGCAATTGGTCATCCCACATGACATCCCGCCTATTCAACCACCTGAATTCAACATGGACACCAGCCCTCCGACATGGAAAGAGGTGGAGAACACGGTCCGGCGAGCAAGAGCAGCATCAGCTCCGGGGCCAAACGGAGTACCATACAAGCTCTATAAGAACGCACCGGATGTGTTACGCTTTCTATGGAAGCTCATGAGGGTGGTGTGGAAGAAGCAAACAATACCTAAGGCTTGGCGAAGGGCCGGCGGCGTGCTAATACCTAAAGAAAAGGATTCGTCAGATATCAGCCAATTCCGGCCAATATGTCTCCTCAACGTCGAGGGAAAAATCTTTTTTAGCATTGTATCACAAAGGCTGTCCACCTATCTGGTAACAAACAAGTACATTGATACATCTGTACAGAAAGCAGGAATTCCAGGATTTTCGGGCTGCTTGGAGCATACAAGCATGATCTGGCACCAGATCCAAGCAGCTAAGAAGGACAAGAGAGACCTACATGTGATCTTCCTCGATCTGGCCAATGCATTTGGTTCAGTTCCCCATGAACTCCTTTGGGAATCTTTTGCCTTTTTCCATGTACCAGAGCTCATCACCACACTGGTCAAGAAATATTACCAAGACCTGCAGCTGTGCTTCACAACAGCTGACTTCAGTACAACATGGCAGCGCTTGGAAGTAGGCATCATGGCAGGCTGCACAGTCTCACCCTTGGCCTTTACAATGGCCATGGAAGTCATCATCAGGGTCTCAAAATGGGTGGTGGGCGGTGAACGAACCAGGGCTGGGCTCCGTCTGCCACCCATCAGGGCATACATGGACGACATGACAACACTAACCACTACTGCAGCATGCACCAAGCGGCTACTTGGAAAGCTGCAGGAGAACATCAAGTGGGCCCGAATGAAAATCAAACCAAGTAAATCTCGAAGCATCTCCATAGTCAAGGGGGTGCTTAGAGACACAAGGTTCTGTATTGGTGACGACCCAATACCAACAGTGTCTGAGCAGCCAGTTAAAAGCCTGGGAAGATGGTATAACGCAAGTCTCAAGGACAAAGAGCAGGTGCAACAACTAAGGCAAGAAATTGTCAATGGACTGGAGAACATCAATCAGACCCTACTGCCTGGGAAACTGAAGCTCTGGTGCCTACAGTTTGGACTCCTTCCTCGGACAATGTGGCCACTGACCGTTTATGAAGCCCCAATAACAACTGTGGAGAAGATGGAGCGAACCATAACTTCATACGTGAAGAAATGGCTCGGTGTCCCACGATGTCTAACTAACATCGGCCTCTATGGCAAAGGAGTCCTGGAACTACCTCTCACTAGTCTAACAGAGGAATATAAGTGTTCTAAAGTAAGACTCCAGATGACACTGAGGGATTCTAGAGACAAGATCATCAGTGCTGTTGCGCCGCCCCTAGCAACTGGCCGGAAGTGGACACCATCTGATGCAGTACAGCAAGCTTCATCAGCCCTGAGGCACAAAGACATAGTGGGGCAAGTCCAGCAGGGAAGAGGAGGCTTTGGCCTTACGACAAGTAAACCAACTTGGCGAAAGGCCACAACATCAGAGCGGAGGACGTTGGTGGTTGAGGAGGTGCGGCGACAGGAGGAGGCCGCAAGAAGTGCAAAGGCGGTCTCTCTTGCCAAGCAGGGGCAATGGATGCAGTGGGAAGGTGTGGAGCGGAGGAAGATCAGCTGGAAAGAACTATGGGAAATGGAAGCAAGCAAGATCAGCTTCATCATCAGAGCGACATATGACGTGCTTCCATCACCAAAGAACCTCCATCAGTGGTACGGCGAGGATCCAACCTGTGCCATCTGCCCAACTCCAGCGACCCTCAAACACATCATGGTAGGCTGCAAGACCAGCCTCACGCAAGGGAGATACACGTGGCGGCATAATCAGGTACTAAAAAGCCTGGCATCAGCCCTTGAGAACAAGCGGTGTGCGACCAACTCCTTGCCTCCGAGAGCAAGCAACCCTCCCCTAAGGGTAATAACCTTTGTCCGAGAAGGACAGAAAACTTCTAAACTTCCTTCCACCAGATCAGAAGAAGGAAGCCAATGCAGGGCCCGTGACTGGAGGATGCTGGCGGACATCGGCCGACAACTAATTTTTCCACCTGAAATTGCTTCCACCACCCTCAGGCCAGACTTGGTGTTCTGGTCCCCTTCACAGAAGACTGCTTACATCATAGAGCTCACAGTTCCATGGGAGAACTCTGTTGAGGCCTATGAGTGTAAGAAGCTGCGCTACGCAGAGCTTGCAGCAGAGGCAACGCAGCGTGGCTGGAACACCAAAGTCTATCCAGTTGAAGTGGGATGCAGAGGATTTGTTGCGTCATCTACCATCAGACTGCTGAAGGAGCTTGGAATCCACGGTCAGGCTCTGCGGAAGACCATAAGATCACTCTCAGAGGCGGCTGAAAGAAGCAGCCGGTGGATTTGGCTCAAGCGGAAAGACCCATGCTGGGCCCCAAGTATGTCGGGGTGAATCTTTGGGACGGTTTGACACGGGACATGCGCTGAGGGTTGATCATCCTGCAGCGGGCCGCCCTTGTGGAGGGTGTATAGTGTTAAAAGGCCGAAACACCCAGTGATGCAAGGGTACACTACTGATGATGTGTCCTGTGCCCAACTGTCCTGAAGGTTACCCCCCCCCCCCCGATGTTGAGCGTCTACCACTCTCAACAATCAACGAATGTCGTGAAATGCTCCCCACCTATTGGCACAAGGGACTTCTTAACATCTTGTCCTGTGTATTTGATTCTAACAAAGTGTTTTTGTACATCTGTTTAAAGTGAATCATGTTTGTGCTACGTTTTATCTCCTGTTCCAAACCATTCCACAAATTCACCCAACGGATTGCTATGTACATACTTTTAAGAGTTGTTCTGACATTGAGTTTTTTTAAATTAAGTTGCCCTCTCAAATTATACCCACCCTGTCTTTCCATAAACAGTTTTTGTATATTTCCTGGAAGTAAATTATTTCTTGCTTTGTTCATGATTTGTACAGTTTTAAATTTAACCAGATTGGTGAACTTCAGTGTATGTGACTTTAAGAATAATAAATTGGTATGTTCAAGATATCCAACGTTATTGATAATTCTTATTGCTCTTTTTTGTAATGTACATAACGGCTGTAGGTTGGTTTTGTAGGTGTTACCCCATATCTCCACACAGTAACTCAGATATGGCAATATGAGTGTATTATACAGAGTATGTAATGATTTGTGGTCCAGAATGTGTCTTGATTTTCCCAATATTGCTATAGACTTTGCCAGTTTTGCTTTGACGTGGTTTATATGTGGTTTCCAGCAGCGTTTGTGGTCTAAGATCACACCAAGAAATGTATTTTCATATACTCTTTCTACACTTATGTTATCTATTTTCAATTGTACTTGAGGGGTTGTTTTATGTTTTCCAAATAGCATAATCTTTGTTTTGCTTAAAGTTAAAGACAATTTGTTGACATCAAACCACTGTTTTAATTTATTCATTTTTGATGTGATGACCTCCAAAAGCTGCTTCAAATTGTCACCGGAACAAAAACTATTCGTATCATCGTATTTTGGACACCATATCTGAGGAAGGATAGGCTGGCTCTGGAGAGGGTCCAGAGGAGGTTTACAAGAATGATCCCAGGAATGAGTAGGTTAACCTATGATGAGCGTTTGTCGGCACTGGGCCTGTACTCGCTGGAGTTTAGAAGAATGAGGCGGGACCTCATTGAAACGTACAGAATAGAGAAAGGCTTTGATAGAGTGGATGTGGACAAGATGTTTCCACTAGTGGTTGAGTCGAGGACTAGAGGGCGTAGCCTCAGAATTAAAGGATGTTCATGTTGGAAGGAGAGGAGGAGGAATTTCTTCAGTCAGAGGGAGGTGAATCTGCGAAAGTCTTTGCCAGAGAAGGCTGCGGAGGCCAAGTCAGTGGATATTTGTAAGGCATAGGTAGAAAGATTCTTGATTAGTACAAAAATCAGGGGTTGTTGAGGGAGTGCAGCGTAGGTTTACAAGGTTAATTCCCGGGATGGTGGGACTGTCATACGCTGAGAGAATGGAGCGGCTGGGCTTGTATACCCTGGGAATTAGAAGGATGAGAGGCAATATTATTGAAACATATATGATTATTAAGGGTGTGGACATGCTAGAGTCAGGAAACATGTTCCCAATTTTGGGGGAGTTCAGAACCAGGGGAAAAAGGGAAGTGCAATGAGACCTGGATGTCCTTGTGCATCAGTCACTGAAAGTAAAAATGTGGGTACAACAGGCAGTGAAGAAAGCGAATGAAATGTTGGCCTTCATAACAAGAGGATTTGAGTACAGGAGTAAAGAGGTCCTTCTGCAGTTGGACAGGGCCCTGCTGAGACCATATCTGGAGTATTATGTGAAATTTGGTCTCCTAATTTGAAGAAATGCTTCCTTGCTATTGAAGCAGTGCAGCGTAGGTTCATGCGGTGAAGATGGAGATGAGAAAAAACTTCACCCAGAGAGTTGTGAATTTGTGGAATTCTCTGCCACAGAAGGCAGCAGAGGCCAATTCACCGGATGCATTTAAAATAGTTAGATAGAGCTCTTGGGGCTAGCGGAATCAAGGGGTATGGGGAGAAGGCAGGGCCGGCCTTAGGAGGTGCGGGGCCCAATTGGAAACAATGTTGGTGAGCCCCAGGTTCCCAGCCAAGGTCTGTAGAATCATAGAAATACAAATAAAGTCTATTATAGACTTTATATCTCTATGGTAGAATGGATGGTAATCAAAATGTGTGCTTTTAAAGTGCCTGTGAGTTAATGGACCAAACAGGTCTAAGCTACATTTTAATATAAAATTGTACACATGTACCACAAGTAACAAACCAAATGTGTTGATCACCTTTGAAAAGTACATAGTTACAATACCTCTTTAGTGACTGTGAAATGGAAAACAAAACTAGATCCTGGAAACCAATAACCAGTCCAGGCATTCAATGTTGGGCTTCAGCCCCATCCTAGCCTTTGGGATTCTACCACATCCTAACGTAGTTGTGTGTGTGTGTGTGTGTGTGTGTGTGTGTGTGTGTGTGTGTGTGTGTGTGTGTGTGTGAATGTGTGTGTGTGTGTGAATGTGTGTGTGTGTGTGTGTGAGTGTGTGTGTGTGTGTGTGTGTGTGTGTGTATGTGTGTGTGTGTGTGTGTATGTGTGTGTGTGTGTGTGTATGTGTGTGTGTGTACGTGTGTGTGTGTGTGTGTGTATGTGTGTGTGTGTGAATGTGTCTGTGTGTGTGTGTGTGTGTGTGAGTGTGTGTGTGTGTGTGAGCGTGTGTGTGTGCGTGTGTGTGTGTGTGTGTGTGTGTGTGTGTGTGTGTTTGTGCGTGTGTGTGCGTGTGTGTGTGTGTGTGTGTCTGTGTGTGTGAATGTGTATGTGTGTGTGTGTGTGTGTGTGTGTGTGTGTGTGTTTGTATGTGTGTGTGTGTGTATTCAGTATTCAGTATTTCTTTAATATCATTTCACTCATACACAGAGGAAACGAAAAAACGTTGCTCAATCGGTTTCCATTCAGTGTAAAAACAAAAGGATAATACATAGAGCTTTAAAAACAAATTAAAATCGGGACTTCCGGTGGCGCTATGGAGGCTTGAGTCCAGCGCCAACTAGCTCCGTGCCGAAGAAACTAAAAACGGGAGAAAATCGGGTTTTACCTGCAGCGATCGCGATCTGAACGGCTGCCTGCGTGACGTCATCAGGTGCGCTACTCTACGGTATGTCGTTACAACGTACCCCCACCCGTGTGACACAAAAAAAAGGCGCTAAAGGGAAATCGCAGCCGGAAGAGGAAGGCCCTACAGAGGCCTCGGCCTCAGTTACAACGTCGCCCCAGGAAGAACCTCCGAAGAAAACAAAACAGAAAAAGTCCGAAATGGAGGATCTTAAAACTTTTCTCGTTGCCGAATTGAAAACCTTTGGAGAGAATTTTGGAGAGAAATTTAAAGAGGATCTCTACTCTTTCAAGGTAGATTTTAAAGCAGAAATGCTTTCTACCGTTCAACAAATACTGGAAATCTGGAAAAGGACGACGGAGGAAGAAGTCAAGGATCAGATGGAAACGCTGGAAGCCAGGCTCGTTTCGGTGGAAGCGAATGTCAATATGGATGTGGCCCCCATTCGTCACGAACTTGATCAACATAGAACAGCGATAACCGAACTTGAGAAATGGGCGGCGACAAGTGAGGAAACTGTAGCTCTACTCCTTACTGAAAACCAACGCCTCTCCGATATGGTGATCAAATTAAATGATAAATGTACCGATTTGGAGGGTCGTCAAAGACGTACGAACCTAAGAATTGTAGGGGTGAAAGAAGGAAGTGAGTAGGAAATGGGCACTCGGGATTTTGTGGCAGACCTATTACAAAAAGCCTTAAAATTGGATCACAAACCTTCACTCGGTCGAGCTCATAGAGCGCAGCGACGTCGTACACAAGATGAAGCCCATCCAAGACAAATCATTGTAAAGGTGCAACTGGATCATGAATTTGACGATATAATGAAGAAAACTGTTCAAGGCGGACAGCTCCTTTTTGAAGGTGTGAGATTCAGTATTTACTGAGATTATCCGGCAGAAGTCTTCAAGAAAAGAGCGCTGTTCACTGAGACAAAAAGAATACTGAAGAATGTACATGGTTTGAGATACGGCCTGCTTTATCCCGCAAGACTAAGAGTCACCTACAAGTCCAAGGAGCTATTTTTTACGGACCACGAAAAAGCACTGGAATACGCCAAAGAAATCGGGAACCTGACCGTAGACTGAAGAATTTACTTTACGCCTTAGGAGTCAAGGACTAACAGGACCACCAGATCTAAAAGGACCCTTAGAGTTCTTTTAAGAGCTTTAAGGACATTTGAAAACCGAAATGGACGGAGGACATTGGAGAAAACCGGGACCTTTGTATTTTTTAATTTTTTTTTATTTTATTAATTTTACTAATCATTGTTATTATCTGTATATTCATACCTAACTACAACTAATACTTATTTAATATCCACATTACTACTAAAATTATTAACATCAACATTCCTCATAAAAATTTAATACTGTATATGATTGATAACAATGATTAATAACTAATAGTCTTTGATTAACGTAGAGATGAATTACATACTTATATTATATAAGAGGATATGCAAGAGGTAAATTAGCCTATGTCATAATAAAACTTGACGGTTTTCCTCTTTGATTTTCAAATTAAAATTAAATTTATAGATTTAGCGAAGAAAATAATATAATATGCAGAGAATAATAACGTTGTGAATTTTTGATATTCTTGAATCTTTCTGCAGGGATACGTGCTTATGTATGTATGCACATGGGTATATATACATATATATATGTATGTATGGCGTGTGTGTGTATGTATGGGTATGTATATAAGTTTGTTACTCCCAAAGAAGTTATTTGAATGTTAGAAATAATCTTTCTTTTTCTTCGGGCACGGAGCTGGGAATTTTTTTTTACAAAGGCTACGGAAGTCTTTAGAATTCTAGCCACGTTAGTGTGGCTATCACTAACTATACTAATTGTAGATGTAGTTCTTTTTCTTTCACCCTTTACTAATCAATTCTATCACTTTTTTCACTTTAAATATTTTTATAACTCAACGTTTGAATGGAAAAACAAGTCTAATACAAGGAGATGTGTTCGGAAGAGCGATGTATATGATTTTAAATTCATCTATCTGAAGTTCGGTAGCAGGGTCAGGTTCTATGTGTTGTACTTTCTGCTCGGCTATAGACCACCTTAGAAACAATATGCAAGATGTTAATATGATAAGAGGGGGTCAGGGAATAACATTTTGTAGTTGGAATGTCAAGGGAATCAATGAACCAATTAAGAGAGGTAAAGTTTTGGCACATCTAAACCTAATCAAAACAGATATAATATTTCTCCAAGAAACGCACCTTAAAAAGGAATCTCAACATAGACTTAAAGCTAAGTGGATCGCTGAATCATATCATTCCTCTTTTTCCCATAAATCCAGAGGAGTTGCAACATTAATTCGTAAAGGAATACATTTTACGAACTCTTCAACAATAGTGGATATTGATGGTAGATATATTATATTAGTTGGAAAGTTAAATGGTGAAAAAGTAATTCTTCTCAATGTATATGGGCCTAACTTTGATAACCCCATGTTTTTTAATAAAACATTTAATAAAATTCCTGAATTTACACAATATAAATTAATAATTGGAGGAGACTTCAACTGTACATTAGATTCATACTTAGATAGATCTTCAAGGCAAAAAAAAGTAAAATCTCAATCAAGTGTATTTTTAAATTCATTTATTAATACCACTAATATTAAGGATGTCTGGAGAATAGAAAACCCAACTGGACGGGAATACTCATTTTACTCACCAGTACATAAAACATACTCAAGAATAGATTATTTTTTGGTTGACTCTAGGTTTATCCCATTTATTTATAATTCAAAATATCATAACATTATAATCTCAGATCACGCACCTGTAACATTCATGATTAAATTAAATGGAATGTCCGAGAAACAAACATATTGGAGATTCAACCCACAAATTTTGAACGAAAGATCATGCCAGGAATATATTATTAAACAGATTCAAATATTTTTTTTTTTTTTTTATTTTTTTATTTTATTTTTTAGAAGTACGGTAGATTACAGTAATGTACAACACGTATATATTAATACATTTTTTGTACCGCTTCATTTTTTTAAACTTTAAGAAAGAAAAAGAAAGAAGTAAGAAAAGTGAAGAAAGTGCGCAAAGGTTGTGAAGTGCAAAAGAGTGTTGGGAAAAGAAAGCCCCTTAGAGAAGAGGTTAGAGAAGGAAGTAAAGTTAGAAAATAGACCCTAGAAAAAAAAAAGAGAAAGAAAGAAGGAACAATCGCTCTATTATAACTCTTATACTATACTTCATAGAGAAGGAACTACCAACCAAGTCTGTTTTTATTTTACCTCCCATTACCAGGTCCAGATACCTTTTATTTATTTATTTGTTTTTCTAAATTACTATTGCACCTCATGCTTGTAATAGGTCCAAAAACGCAGACCACGTCTTTTGAAATTGATCTACTTTACCTACTAGGAGGAATCTCATCTCTTCCAGATGTAATGTTTCCAACATATTTGATGTCCACATTTTTATTGTTGGTGTGGGCGCATTTTTCCAGAATTTAAGTATAAGCTTTTTTCCCATTATTAGCCCATAATTGAGTAAATTCTTCTGATACACGTTTAATTCAGGGATACCTTCCGATATTCCAAAAATAATCCATTCTGGTTTTGGTACCAGTTTTATTTTGATTAATTTTGAAAAAATATCAAATATTTCAAACCAGAATTTTTGGATTTTTGTACAAAAAACAAAAGAATGTGCTATGGTAGCTTCTTGACATATACATTTATCACAGATTGATGAGACGTTAGGAAAGATTTTATTTAGTTTGGTTTTTGAATAATATAATCTATGTAATGTTTTAAATTGGATAAGCGTATGTCGTACGTTGATCGAGCATTTATGCACCTGTAATAAATGATTATCCCAGCTTTCTTTTGAAATTTTTATACCTAGATCTTGTTCCCAATCTCTTCTAATTCCATCTGTTGTGGGTATTTCTATATTTAAGATGATATTATATAAGTATGATATTAAATTAACTGATTCCGCCTTTGTCTTCATTGCTTCATCTAGTAAGTCGGAAGGCATATTATAATAATCTTTTGTGTGTGATTTCAAATAGTCACAGATTTGTATATATTTAAAATATTGATTATTTTTCAAATTATATTTCAGTTGTAGTTGTTGGAATGATAGTAATTTTTCTAATTCATACAGATCTTCGAGCGTTTTAATTCCCATTCTTTCCCATTGTATAAATGCTTTATCTATGATTGAAGGTTTAAACGATGGGTTATTGACTATTGGTATTAAGAGAGATAGGTTTCTTAATTTTAGATTCTGTTTTATTTGCTTCCATGTTCTAATAGTGCTATATATAATTGGATTTTTATTATAATTTTTATTATTCAAATTTATTGGAGAGAGAATAATCGCTCCTATATTATTCGGGGAGCAATCCCCTTTTTCCATTATAATCCAGTCCACCTGCTGGGCAGAATTGTCCAGCAGGTGAATCATATTTTTAATATTTACTGCCCAGTTATAATACATAAAGTTAGGGAGCGCTAGACCCCCCAACTCTTTTCGTTTGTTAAGGTGTGTTCTTTGTATTCTGTGGGATTTGTAATCCCATATAAAATTTGTAATGTCTGAGTCCAGTTTTTTGAAAAACTTTTTTGGGAGATATATAGGTATTGATTGAAATAGGTAAAGGATTTGTGGTAAGAAAATCATTTTTATAGCATTTATCCTACCTATTAAGGACATCGGAAGTGTTTTCCAAAATTTAATCAGATTATTTAATTTCTTAAGTAGGGGATTATAATTAGCTTTAAACATATCATGGTAATTTCTAGTAATCTCAATTCCTAAATATTTGAATTTTTCCATAGCTATTTTAAAAGGGAATTTCCTGAGATGTGTTGAGTCTTTTGGTTTAATCGACATAATTTCACTTTTGTTCCAATTTATTCTATATCCTGAAAAGGATCCAAAGTCCTCAATTAAGTTTAATATATTTGGTATACTAATTTGTGGTTTTGTGATGTACAGTAGTACATCATCAGCATATAGGGATAGTTTGTTGTTTGAATATTTTGTGTTATAACCGTGAATATTCGAGTGTGTTCTTATTTTTTCAGCAAGGGGTTCAATTACCAAAGCAAATAACAGCGGTGATAGTGAACATCCTTGTCTGTTGCCCCTAGATAATTCGAATTTTGAAGATAATATATTATTAGTTAGTATTCTAGCCGTAGGTTTGTTATATAGTAGTTTTATCCATGCAATAAAGTTTTCTCCCAATTGGAATTTTTGCAATACTTTGATCATATAGTCCCATTCTACTTGATCAAACGCTTTTTCTGCGTCCAGTGAGATGATAGCTAACTCTTCGTCATAAGATTTATATGAATGCATTATGTTAAGCAAACGTCTCAAATTATTGAATGAGTGTCTCTTAGGTATAAATCCTGTTTGATCCTCATGTATTAGTCTACTAACATACTTGCTTAATCTATTGGCTAATGTTTTTGCTATTATTTTCTGATCCGTATTTAACAAAGCAATAGCTCTATATGATCCTGGTTCTTCTATATTTTTATCTTTTTTAAGTATTAATATGATCGTTGATTCCGCTAGTGTTTCAGGTAGGTTTTGCTCTTTATAAGCATATGTATACATTTTTTGTAATCGTGGAGTAACTATATCATAAAAAGATTTATAAAATTCATTACTGAATCCGTCTGGTCCTGGTGTTTTTCCATTTTTTAGTGTTTTTATTGTGTCTTCTATCTCCTTAGAAGTAATTTGTGCTCCCAGTTCCTCTTGTTCCCTGCGTTCTAATTGTGGTAGATTACAATTGTCTAAAAATTCTGAGATTTTATTATTGTCTATTGACGTTTTAGATGTGTATAGATTCTGGTAAAATTGAGCAAATCTTTTATTAATATCCTTGGGTAGTGTTAATACTTCCCCTCTATCTGATTTAATCTTTAATATTGCATTCTCTTTTTCCCGTTTTTTAAGTTGTCGTGCTAGAAGTTTGTGGGGTTTGTCCCCGAATTCGAAGTGTTCTTGTTTTGTGATTTGAAATAATGTTATAACTTTCTCTGACAGTAATTTATTTAACTGAAATTTCAGTAGTAGTATTTTATTATGTTTATCCGTAGTTGGGTCTTTAGCATTATCTATATCTAACTGTTTTATTTGATCTTCTAAGTGTCTTTGTTCATTCTTATTCTTTTTATTTTGATAGGCTTGAAATGAAATAATGACTCCTCTTATAAATGCTTTGAAGGATTCCCATAATAGCGTGGGGGATATCTCTGGTAGATTCAAATATTTTTTGAGGTAAATGACAACCCTGACACACCTACTTCTCTTATGTGGGAAACGTTTAAAGCGTTTGTTCGTGGTACATTAATTTCCGCTCAAGCATTTTATAATAAAGAGAACAGGATTAAACAACAAACATTGGAAAGTGAAATCAAGCAACTAGATATAGAAAATGCGAGAATGCCATCTATTTTAAAACATAATAAAATTGCTGTATTAAAATATAAATTAAATAAAATGTATTCAGAACAAGTAATAAAACTTTATCAAAAAACCAAACAATTACATTTTGAATTTGGAGACAAACCACAAAAACTATTATCACGTCAGTTACGAAAAATGGAAGGGGAAAAAATAATTCATAAAATTAGAACAGAGACAGGAGAATTATTAAAAATGCCCAAGGACATAAATGATAGATTTCTCCAATACTATCATAACCTTTATTCAACTAAAACCGTAGGACAATCAGAAGGAATAGCAGATTTTTTACTAAAATGTAATTTAAAAGGTTTAGATTCAAACGATAGAGAATTAATAGAAAAGGAGATTACCATAAAAGATATTGAGGAGTCTATCGGCTCTTTAAAAAATGGTAAAGCAGTAGGACCAGATGGTTTAGGCTCCGAATTTTATAAAAAATTTCATGACTTGCTTTGCCCACGTTTACAAAGATTGTATGAGTATATCTATACTCAACAGAAACTTCCAGACACTTTAAATGAATCTATAATAACACTTATTCCTAAAGCTGATAAAGATCCGGAAGACCCGGGATCATATAGAGCAATCGCACTTTTAAATACAGATCAGAAAATATTAACTAAAATACTAGCGAATAGATTAAGTACAGTGATGAATAAATTAATACACCCTGACCAAACAGGCTTTATTCAGAAACGGTACTCATATTATAATCTAAGAAGATTATTTAATATTATATATTCCAAGAGAAATATTAAGGAAGATCTAGCAATAATCTCACTTGACGCTGAAAAAGCATTTGATCAGGTCGAATGGTCTTATTTATTTTCGGTGATGGAAAATATGCAGTTAGGGGAGAAATTCTGTACATGGATAAAACTGTTATATACAAATCCCACGGCTAGAATATTTACAAACCAAAGGTTGTCATCTAAATTTAGTCTATCTAGAGGTTGTAGACAAGGATGCCCGTTATCTCCATTATTATTTGCGCTTGCTATTGAGCCACTTGCAGAAAGAGTCAGGGGGCATCCGGAAATACACGGATATAACACAAAGGACACAGTGAATAAAATTTCTTTATACGCAGATGATGTATTAATTTACATTACAAAACCAGAAATTAGTATTCCAAATTTATTAAAGCTAATAACCCAATTTGGTTCACTTTCAGGATACAGAATAAATTGGAATAAAAGTGAAATTATGCCAATAAGGGAACATAACAAACAGATAATACAACAATTTCCATTTAAAATAGTAAAGGAAAAATTTAAATATCTAGGTATTTATATAACTAAGAAATATACATCATTATTTAAAGCAAATTTTCCACCATTACTAAATAAACTACACAAGAATATTCAATACTGGAAAACACTTCCTATCTCAATGGTAGGCAAAATTAATGCCATAAAAATGATTTTTTTTACCGCAAATATTATACCTTTTTCAGACAATTCCGATATATCTGGCAAAAACCTTTTTTAAAAAACTGGATTCTATTGTTAATGATTTCATCTGGGATTATAAGAATCATAGGATAAACAAAAGACATTTGTGTAAATCAAAAATGAATGGAGGCTTGGTTTTACCCAACTTTTTGTTTTATTTCTGGGCAGTTAATATTAAAAATATGAATTTCTGGTTGGAAGAAATAGATCATCAGCCAGACTGGTTAAAAATGGAAAAGGAAGATTGTTTACCTTTTGATATCGGTTCGATTTTATTTGCTACGTCTAAATTAAACAAAAAAATTTATAGGGAAAACCCTATAATATTTAGTGCTATACGAATTTGGAAACAATTAAAAAAGACATTAAAATTAGATAATTTATCACTTTTTCTTCCAATTGTGAATAACCCTTTGTTTAAGCCTTCATGGTTGGACGGGGGTTTTACACAATGGAAGAATTATGGAATTAAAAATATGGGACAACTTTACAAGGAAGGCACTTTTCTGACATTTCAGGAGTTGCAAAGACTTACGGACTTCGAGGAAATGATTACTTCAGATATCTTCAACTTAGAGATTATGTAAAATCAAATACTCAAAATTTTCGAATTAGAAATTCAGAAATTCTTGATGAATGTTGGAACAAACATCCTAATACAGAAAAATTAATATCTTATATATATATCTTATTAGACAGTGACATTCCATCGACGGACTTACATAGACAAACATGGGAAAAAGAATTAAATCAAATAATAACGAAAGATACTTGGGAAGAAAGTTTGCAACACATACATCAATGTTCATTAAACGCCAGACATTCTCTAATACAATTTAAAGTAATACATAGGTTACATTATTCCAAAACAAAACTACATAAACATTTTCAACATATCTCACCTATATGTGATAAATGTCAACATTTAGAAGCTACCTTATCTCATATGTTTGCAAACTGTATAAAAATTAAACAATTCTGGGTAAATAATTTCAGTATAATATCTAAAGTAACCAGCACACAATTGGACCCAGATCCAAAATTAATAATACTTGGAATATTAGAATTAAATCAAACATTTAGTATAACACAAAGAAACTTTATTGATTATAGTTTAATAACAGGAAAAAAATTAATTCTAAAATTTTGGAAAGGCCCTACGACCCCCACAATTAAAATGTGGATTATAGAAATGACGGAGACCTTAAATGTGGAAAGAATCAGACTCTCCCTGTTGGACAAACAGGAATTATTCGTTGGAACATGGTCTCCTTTTATTGATTACCTAAAGGGTCAGAACAGTTCAGCACAGGAACCTGACTAACACCCGGGCTAAAGAATGGATGAAACGCTATATCTAGAAATGTACGAATATATCTCGAATGAAGTTTTCTATTTTAATAAATTTTTCCATTCTTCTTTAATTATCTTCTTTCAATTTTTTTTTTTTTTTTTTTTTTTTTTTTAATTTATTTATTTTTTTATTTTTTATTTTTCTTCTCTTTTTTCTCTTTCTTTACTTCATCTTTCTCTTTAGTTCTATTTAGCTTTAAAAAAAAAAAAAAAGCAAATGGTATTGGAGACATTGTAATAATATTTAACAATATTATCAATTTAATAATGTAAGACTGTAATGATGTAACTAGGATGTGTACGCATCTCCAATAAAAAAATATTTTATATAAAAAAAATTTAAAAAAAATTAAAATTATCATTCTTAAAAAGAAAGTAGGCCTAAATTTAACAATATAATAAAAACAGTCATTCTGATCGCCAGTGGCTTCACAGTGGCTTTACTTTGACAGGTGCCTGTCAAGGTATGGGCGCGGTTGGATGTGTGGATGAGCGATGTTTTGGGAGGGGACAAAGTCCGTTAATCAGTCTTATTCCCTGTGGGAAGAAGCTGAGGAGCATCCTGCTGGTTTTGCAGCTGATGCTCCTGTACCTCTTCCCAGATGGCAGAATGGAAAAGATGTGTGTGATGGGTGGTAGGGGTCCTGGATGATGGAGTTGGCTCTACTGATGCTCCTCTTCTTGCATATCTCCAGCAGGAAAGGGAGTGGGGCACCGATAATCCTGCTGGCGGTCTTCACTATCCTGTTTAGTTGATATTGTTCGTAAGCCTTGCAGCTCCCGAACCAGGAAGTGATGCCGTAGGTTATTATGCTTTCAATTGTGCCCCTATAGAAGGTTCTTAGATGGGCAGTGGGGAGACCTGCTTTCCGTAGTCTCCGGAGAGGGTGGAGTCACTGTTGGGCTCTTTTGACCACTGCTGTGGTGTTGGTCATAGACGTCAGGTCATCCGACAGGTGGAGTCCTAGGAACTTCACACTGCTGACCCTCTCCACAGCAGTTCCATCAATATACAGCGGTGTATAGTGTTGTTTTCCCACCCTCCTGAAGTCGACCACCATCTCCTTAGTTTTCCCACATTAAGAGTTAGGTTGTGGGATCTGCACCATCCTGTGAGCAGCTCCACTCCATTCTGTATGCCGACTCATTATTGTCGCTGATGAGACCCACCACTGTTGTGTCATCAGCGAACTTGTTGATATAGTTGTTATTGAGTCTAGCAGTACAGTCATGTGTAAGCAGACTAAACAGCAGGGGGCTTAGGACACAGCCTTGTGGTGAGCCAGTGCACACGGCGATGGTTTTTGATGTCCGACTGCCCACCCTGACTGTCTGCTGCCGTTGTGATAAGAAGTTAAGGACCCAGTTACAAGTGCCAGTATCCACCCCTAACAGCCTCAGCTTCTCCACCAGCTGCTGTGGAATGATTGTATTAAAAGCAGAGCTGAAGTCTAAAAAGAGGATCCTGGCATAAGTATTTTTCCGGTCGAGGTGTGACAGTGCGATGTTCAGTGTAGTGGAGACTGCGTCCTCTGTGGACCATGTTGGCTCTGTAGGCGAACTGCAGTGGGTCTAGGTCGGCAGGGAGACAATTTTTAATATGCTGCATAACCAGCCGCTCAAAACACTTCATTAATATGGGTGTGAGGGCCACTGGGCGGATGTCATTGTGACAGGCTGGGTTTGGTTTCTTCGGGACAGGAACGATGGTGGCACTTTTAAGACAGTTGGGCACTACTCTCTGTGAAGTGGCTATTTAGTTTTTGTTCATACCGCCTCTTCGCTTCCCTGATCCCCCGGGATAGGTTACTCCGTGCCAGTTTGTATGCTGCGTTGTCCCCAGATTTAAATGCAGCATTTCGGACTCTCAGTAAGGAACAAACTTCCCCAGTTAGCCAAGGTTTCTGATTGGCACGCCTCTTGACAGGTTTAACCACCGTCATGTCATCAATGCATTTATTGATGTATCCGATGACGGATTCTGTGTATTCTTGGAGGTCAATGCCATTGTCACCTGTTGCTGCCTCTCTGAAAATGGCCCACTGTGTGATTTCAAAACAGTCTTGCAGTGCTGCGGTAGCTCCCTGTGGCCATATTCTGACTTCTTTGACCATTGGCCTGTCCTGTTTCACCCTGGGTCTGTATGCAGGTGTGAGCATAACCGCCAGGTGGTCAGAATTGCCGATATGGGGTAGGGGGCTGCTTTATATGCATCTTTAATGTTTGTGTACGCCAGGTCTAGTTTGTTCTTTCCCCTCTTTGCAATGTTCACATGCTGGTAGAATTTAGGCAGAACAAATGCAAGACTTGCCTGGTTAAAATCCCCAGCTGCTATGAAGAAAGCATGGGGATGTTCCCTCTGCTGCTCACGGATGTTGTTGTAGAGTTCTGTCATAGCGTCCTTCACGTCCGCGCTCGGTGGTACATAAACGGCCGTTGTGAAGACTGTCGTTAGCTCCCTCGGTAAGTAGAAGGGTCAGCATTTCAGTCATTAACTCTACGTGGGGTGAGCAGTAAGTGGAAACTACCACGGCATCCCGACACCATGATCTATTAACATACACAGCCAGGCCGCCTCCCCTTGACTTACCAGCTAGCGAAGCTACTCTGTCAGCTCTGTGTAGCATTAGCCCCTCCAGCTGGATCGCAGCGTCCGTGATGTTCTGGTTCAGCCAGGTCTCCGTAAGGACGTAGACACAGCAGTTCTTCACGCTACGTTGAGTAGCTCTCCACGCTCTGATGTGGTCCATCTTATTGTCGAGGGAGCGGACATTTGCCAACATGAGTGTAGGCACTGCTGGTTTGTGTGGGTTAGCGACTAGCCTAGCGTAGACTACTCCACGCTTCCCCCATTTCCGCATCCTGCTACACCGCTTGCGGTGAATCCTCACCAATGTTGTTCCATGTGCAGCTTTCCGTGGGCCTACGTAGCGCAGAAGTCCCAGCTCGCCCAGAACACTCCGTCAGACTTTGTTACAACAAGAAGCTTTGTTGTGGGTGTCCAACAGAAACTGTCACTCATACTGCCACACATACATACACTCTCTCAACACATACTCCAGTCACACCACTCGCTCCACTAACACGCGAAAACACTGAATTTCCACTGAGAGAGGCCGCTGCAAACACCGGTCACGCCGCCATCTTGGTTCATAATCCGCCCGTTTCTTTGGGTTTACATAGATGTCGTTTGTGAATTCTATGTGTTTTATAATCCCAGATAAAGTTTGTAATCAGAGAATCAAGATTTTTGAAAAATATTTAGTTAGGTATATCGGTATTGATTGAAATAAATCAATCCCCCCTCTCCATATCTCCCCCCTCTATCCCACCTCTCCCCCCACTTCTCTCTCTACACCCCCTCTCCCTCTCTCTCTGTCTCTGTGTGAAACAGGGTAAACCTGTGTGTGAAGTTTGCACCAGGTACAGCACTAACAAATAAACTGATTTAAACGGTGACCTGACAAGTTTGTACAAACAAATACGATCAAATAGAACAAGTTGTCCTACAACTTAAGTCTGTGTACACCATACACAAGAAGAAGTCACCTTGAAAGATCATCCCTCACCCCCCTGTGCCCCAAGGAATAAAGCACTAGGCTGCTGAATCTGTCCCTCTAGATCAGGCCCTCCATTCTTGCCAACATCCTCGTGAATCTTCTCTACGGCATTTCCACCTTGACACCATTTTACCGATACCAATGTATCCAAAACTGAACACAACACTGTAAATGTGGTCTCACCAACGTCTTGTACATGTGCAATATGACCTCCAAACCTCTAGACTCAATGTTCTGTCTGATGAAGGCCAATGTGACAAAAGCCTTTTAAACCACCCTATCTCCATGTGATGTTACTTTAAACACACTGTGTACCTGTCGTCATAGATCCCTCTGCTCTATATTTGATTCACCTTTCTGTCTTGGTTCCAGCTCATCGGTACTGACACCTCTGGACTCACTGATGGTGTCACTTCCCATCTGTGTCTGATTCTCAACACACTTGCACCACAGCTGAACATCCAAATAATGACCAATCTAGACCACTGCTCTTCCAAGTGTAGCACTCGCTCTCCTCAGTTGTACTTCAAATATCTGCCAGCCCCTTTTGTGTAGTTCTGGTCACCATATCATAGAAATGATGTCCTATTGCCAGAGTCAGTGCAGACCAGATTCACCAGGATGTTTTCAGGAATGGACAGTGTTAGTCCAATGGTCCTTTATTGTCCCGTGTACTGAGGTACAGTGACATTTGATTTGTTATACAATGATACAAATAAAGCATCAAGATACATAACTAGATAAAGATTAAACAGAAACATAATCTTGATAGAAGACAGATTGGATCGGGTGGGATTGGAAAAAATCGTGTCTCTTTGGAGCAAGAATACAGAGGGGCGACCTTACTAAGGCTTGTAAAATTATGTCAACTACAGCAGGATTGAGTGGATGGTCACGGATATTTCTCAGGCTGGGAGAATCTAAACCCAGAGACCAGGTTTAATAGAAAGGGGAAAGATTGAAGGGAATTCTGACGGGCAGGTATTCCACACCAAAGGTGGAGCACTCTTTACATGAGGAGGTGGGGCAGATACCATCACCGCAAATAAACAGCATTTTGACGGCCGTTTGTCTCGGATAGGAATGGAAGGAAATGGGTCAAATACAAGTGAATGAGATCACCCTAGATAGGCATTTTGGTCTGCATGGACTTCGGGCCGAAGGGCCTGTTTCCATGCTGTTTCCGTGCCCATTTCACACACCACTGGAATCAGCGGTTCTGTAAACTCTAGTGTGCCCTGTCTGTCATCGACCTCCCCAGTTGGAGCCACATTGCAGACACATCACTGACTACACAACAGTGGCGATACTGTATTGGGTGGTGCTGTCACTAACAACAGAGGCTCATCGATCATCTCCCTCCCAAATGTCCAACATGTGCTTCACTGTCTTCAAACTAAACTCTAGCCTGGAAATCCAAGGAATTCAACATCAATAGCTGTCCAATTTTCTCAAAGCTGCAAATTAAACAACAAAATGATATAACTGTCTGTCATATACGTTGGCATTTTAATATGTCACTGATTATTGAAGTGTCTTTCAGTTTCCACGTGTACCAGGTATACACAGCAGGAACGGGGAAATGCTCTCTTGAATTAATTGATAAATAGGCACAGAAATACAGACTGAGTGTGTAAGAGCTCCCTCTAAATTCACTTTGAAGTATGACAGGGCATCATATAGAATAATTCAATTCTTAAGAGATTGGACAGGCAAGAACTGTTCCCGATGTTGGGGGAGTCCAGAAACAGTGGTCGCAGTTTAACAATAAGGGTTCGGCCATTTCCGACTGAGGTGAGGAAAATATATATATATTTTTTTTTTTTTTTTTTTTTTTTTTTTTTTTTTAAAAAGAAAGAAGTAAGAAAAGTGGAGAAAGTGCGCAAAGGTTGTGAAGTGCAAAAGAGTGTTGGGAAAAGAAAGCCCCTTAGAAAAGAAGTTAGAGAAGGAAGTAAAGTTAGAAAATAGACCCTAGAAAAGAAAGAGAAAGAAAGAAGGAACAATCGCTCTATTATAACTCTTATAACATACTTCATAGAGAAGGAACTACCAACCAAGTCTGTTTTTGTTTTACCTCCCATTACCAGGTCCAGATACCTTTTATTTATTTATTTGTTTTTCTAAATTACTATTGCACCTCATGCTTGTAATAGGTCCAAAAACGTAGACCACGTCTTTTGAAATTGGTCTACTTTGCCTACTAGGAGGAATCTCATCTCTTCCAGATGTAATGTTTCCAACATATTTGATGTCCACATTTTTATTGTTGGTGTGGGCGCATTTTTCCAGAATTTAAGTATAAGCTTTTTTCCCATTATTAGCCCATAATTGAGTAAATTCTTCTGATACACGTTTAATTCAGGAATACCTTCCGATATTCCAAAAATAATCCATTCTGGTTTTGGTACCAGTTTTATTTTGATTAATTTTGAAAAAATATCAAATATTTCAAACCAGAATTTTTGGATTTTTGTACAAAAAACAAAAGAATGTGCTATGGTAGCTTCTTGACATATACATTTATCACAGATTGGTGAGACGTTAGGAAAGATTTTATTTAGTTTGGTTTTTGAATAATATAATCTATGTAATGTTTTAAATTGGATAAGCGTATGTCGTACGTTGATCGAGCATTTATGCACCTGTAATAAATGATTATCCCAACTCTCTTTTGAAATTT
This sequence comes from Malacoraja senta, assembly GCA_038087875.1. NCBI lineage: Eukaryota > Metazoa > Chordata > Chondrichthyes > Rajiformes > Rajidae > Malacoraja > Malacoraja senta. The sequence continues at coordinate 66,116 of JAXLNO010005455.1, forward strand.
TTATACCTAGATCTTGTTCCCAATCTCTTCTAATTCCATCTGTTGTGGGTATTTCTATGTTTAAGATGATATTATATAAGTATGATATTAAATTAACTGATTCCGCCTTTATCTTCATTGCTTCATCTAGTAAGTCGGAAGGCATATTATAATAATCTTTTGTGTGTGTTTTCAAATAGTCACAGATTTGTAGATATTTAAAATATTGATTATTTTTCAAATTATATTTCAGTTGTAGTTGTTGGAATGATAGTAATTTTTCTAATTCATACAGATCTTCGAGCGTTTTGATTCCCATTCTTTCCCATTGTATAAATGCTTTATCTATGATTGAAGGTTTAAACGATGGGTTATTGACTATTGGTATTAAGAGAGATAGGTTTCTTAATTTTAGATTCTGTTTTATTTGCTTCCATGTTCTAATAGTGCTATATATAATTGGATTTTTATTATAATTTTTATTATTCAAATTTATTGGAGAGAGAATAATCGCTCCTATATTATTCGGGGAGCAATCCCCTTTTTCCATTATAATCCAGTCCACCTGCTGGGCAGAATTGTCCAGCAGGTGAATCATATTTTTAATATTTACTGCCCAGTTATAATACATAAAGTTAGGGAGCGCTAGACCCCCCAACTCTTTTCGTTTGTTAAGGTGTGTTCTTTGTATTCTGTGGGATTTGTAATCCCATATAAAATTTGTAATGTCTGAGTCCAGTTTTTTGAAAAACTTTTTTGGGAGATATATAGGTATTGATTGAAATAGGTAAAGGATTTGTGGTAAGAAAATCATTTTTATAGCATTTATCCTACCTATTAAGGACATCGGAAGTGTTTTCCAAAATTTAATCAAATTATTTAATTTCTTAAGTAGGGGATTATAATTAGCTTTAAACATATCATGGTAATTTCTAGTGATCTCAATTCCTAAATATTTGAATTTTTCCATAGCTATTTTAAAAGGGAATTTCCTGAGATGTGTTGAGTCTTTTGGTTTAATCGACATAATTTCACTTTTGTTCCAATTTATTCTATATCCTGAAAAGGATCCAAAGTCCTCAATTAAGTTTAATATATTTGGTATACTAATTTGTGGTTTTGTGATGTACAGTAGTACATCATCAGCATATAGGGATAGTTTGTTGTTTGAATATTTTGTGTTATAACCGTGAATATTCGAGTGTGTTCTTATTTTTTCAGCAAGGGGTTCAATTACCAAAGCAAATAACAGCGGTGATAGTGAACATCCTTGTCTGTTGCCCCTAGATAATTCGAATTTTGAAGATAATATATTATTAGTTAGTATTCTAGCCGTAGGTTTGTTATATAGTAGTTTTATCCATGCAATAAAGTTTTCTCCCAATTGGAATTTTTGCAATACTTTGATCATATAGTCCCATTCTACTTGATCAAACGCTTTTTCTGCGTCCAGTGAGATGATAGCTAACTCTTGGTCATAAGATTTATGTGAATGCATTATGTTAAGCAAACGTCTCAAATTATTAAATGAGTGTCTCTTAGGTATAAATCCTGTTTGATCCTCATGTATTAGTCTACTAACATACTTGCTTAATCTATTGGCTAATGTTTTTGCTATTATTTTCTGATCCGTATTTAACAAAGCAATAGCTCTATATGATCCTGGTTCTTCTATATTTTTATCTTTTTTAAGTATTAATATGATCGTTGATTCCGCTAGTGTTTCAGGTAGGTTTTGCTCTTTATAAGCATATGTATACATTTTTTGTAATCGTGGAGTAACTATATCATAAAAAGATTTATAAAATTCATTACTGAATCCGTCTGGTCCTGGTGTTTTTCCATTTTTTAGTGTTTTTATTGTGTCTTCTATCTCCTTAGAAGTAATTTGTGCTCCCAGTTCCTCTTGTTCCCTGCGTTCTAATTGTGGTAGATTACAATTATCTAAAAATTCTGAGATTTTATTATTGTCTATTGACGTTTTAGATGTGTATAGATTCTGGTAAAATTGAGCAAATCTTTTATTAATATCCTTGGGTAGTGTTAATACTTCCCCTCTATCTGATTTAATCTTTAATATTGCATTCTCTTTTTCCCGTTTTTTAAGTTGTCGTGCTAGAAGTTTGTGGGGTTTGTCCCCGAATTCGAAGTGTTCTTGTTTTGTGATTTGAAATAATGTTATAACTTTCTCTGACAGTAATTTATTTAACTGAAATTTCAGTAGTAGTATTTTATTATGTTTATCCATAGTTGGGTCTTTAGCATTATCTATATCTAACTGTTTTATTTGATCTTCTAAGTGTCTTTGTTCATTCTTATTCTTTTTATTTTGATAAGCTTGAAATGAAATAATGACTCCTCTTATAAATGCTTTGAAGGATTCCCATAATAACGTGGGGGATATCTCTGGTGTATCATTTAACTCAAAAAATAGATCCATCTGTTTTTTTAGATAGATACTCCCTTGAGGGTCTTTTAAAATTTGTGAGTTAAACCTCCAGAACGGTTTATTCATAGACATTCCTTCTAGTTTTAGAACAAAAGTTAACGGAGAATGATCTGAGATCGCATTAATATGATATTTAGGATTCAGAGATTGCGGAATTAATTTTGTATCCACAAGAAAATAGTCTATCCGTGAATATGTTTTATGCACCATTGAATAAAACGAGTAATCCCTTCCCGTCGGGTTTGCAATCCTCCATACATCTGTTATATTTGTGTTTTCCATATATGTGTGCAATAGTTCACTGGTTTTAGATTTCGTCTGACCTTTTTGTTTTTGCATCGATTTATCTAAATAAGGATCTAAAACACAATTAAAATCTCCTCCGATTATAACATTTTGATAATTAGATTCTGCAATTATATTCAGAATTTTATTAAAAAATTGAGGGTTATCAAAGTTGGGCGCATATATGTTTACCAGCGTAATTGGCATATTATTGATCTCCCCTGCTACTATAAGATATCTCCCTTCCTTATCTAAAATAGTGTTCTTTGATTTAAATGGAATTCCTTTACGAATAATAATTGCAGTACCTCTAGATTTGGAGGTAAATGAAGAGTGAAATGTTTGGCCTATCCAGTTCGCCCTCAGTCTTGTCTGATCTTGCTGTTTAAGATGTGTTTCCTGTAGAAACGCAATGTCCGTGTTGTATGATTTCAACTGAGCTAGTATCTTGCCCCTTTTAATAGGTTCATTAATCCCCCTTATATTCCGACTGAGGTGAGGAAAATATTTTTCATCCAGAGAGTTGTGAATCTGTGGAATTATCTGCCACAGAAGGTAGTGGAGGCCAATTCATTGGATGTTTTCAAGTAAGAGTTAGAGTCTGAAGAAGGGTCTCGACCTGAAACGTCGCATATTCCTTCTCTCCATAGATGCTGCCTCACCCGCTGAGTTTCTCCAGAATTGTTATTAATCTATGTTAGATATAGCTCTTTGGGCTAACGGAATCAAGGGATATTTTGAGAAAGCAGGAACGGGGTATTGATTGAGGATGATCAGCCATGATCATATAGAATGGCACGAAGGGCCGAATGGCCTACCCCTGCACCTATTTTCTATACGTCTATGTTTCTAAATCCCTGTGGACAGCCCAGACGGATGAGTTGGTCATTTACATTCACGAAGGATACAGCACCATTACGTAACTACCCCCTTCTCAGTTCTGAACTTTAATTTTCCACATTATGTGTTTTTCTTTCCATTGTATCCCGGAGAGAGGCAATTAGTATTTCTAACCACTGTTAATTAAGATGAAAACAACAAGTTAATGCATCTTCATGTGCCGTGTTTACCAGCATGGATAGAGCAGCAAGATGGAGTTAGTGCTCATTACAGATGAGATTAATTATGGATACTGAACTTCAGTTAACCCTTTCTAGTCAAACATTTGAAATAACAACCAGTTGCCAGTTCCGTCGCACACTAACCAGATATATTTTCACCAGTGACAACACTGACAACATTTGCCTTGTAGAAGATTGGACATGTTTGCAGGCTACCTATCCATGTGCGACCATTGGACAAACTGCTGTAATAATAATGTTAAAAAGTGTGATTAACCGGGTTTGTCTTAAAATAAATCTGTTCTACGATCCCAGCGCAGAGATCCATGGCCAAGTGAGGAATATCTTACTGCACTATCTGTACAAACACACAGACACCCTCCAGTTATAGAGCCATAGAGACATAGAGTCTCACAGCATCTTCAGCCCAGCCTGCCTGCCTGCCTGCCCACATGTCCCATCCCCATATTCCTATAAATGGCCTGTCGGTCTGTCTGTCCATGCACCTGTCTCAATGTTCCTTAAAGTTTCCCATAGTACTTTTTAGTTCAGACCTTTATATAGTTACAAGGAGAGATAGCTGAATGGGTTGAAATTTGGCTTCAGGGTAGGAAGCAGAGGGTGATGTTGGAAGGAAGGTTGCTTCTCAGACTGGAGGCCTGTGACTAGTGGTGTGCCTCAGTGTTCAGTGCTGGGCCCGTTACTGTTTGTCATCTACATCAATGATTTGGATGAGAACTTACAGAGCAAGTTTAGCAAGTTTGCAGATGATACAAAAGTGGGTGGTTTTGCAGATAGTGAAGATGGTTGTGATTAATTGCAGTAGGATCTTGATCGATTGGCCAAGTGTGCAGGGGAATGGTTGGTGGAATTTAATGCAGAGAATTGTGAGGTATTGCATTTTGGGAAGTCTAACACGGGGAGGATCTACACAGTGAATGGTAGGGCAAGAGGTACAATTGTAGAGCAGAGGGATCTTGGAGTGCAGGTGCACAGTTCCTTGAAGGTGGAATCACAGTTGCTGTAGATCGGATGGTCAAAAAGGATTTTGACACATTGGCCATTACCTGGCAGAGTATTGAGTGTAGAGGTTGGGAGGTCATCTTGCAGTTGTATCAGACCTTAGTGACGTCACATTTGGAGTATTGTGTTCAGTTCTGGGTACTGTGTTACTGGAATGATTTTCCCAAACTAGAACCTTTACAGAGACAGTTTACAAGGATGCAGCAGCCAGGGTCTGGCCTATGGGGAGTGGTTGAGTGGGCAGGGAACCTATTCCTTGAAGCACAGAAAGAAGAAGGGGGATCTTATAGAGGTGTATAAGATCATGAGAGGGATATATTGGGTAGAAGCACAGATTCTCTTGCCATGAATAGAAGAATCACGGTACAGAGGACATAGGTTTAAGGTGAAGGGGAAAATATTTAATAGGAATCTGAGGGATACCTTTTTCACACAAATGGTGGTGGATGTATGGGACAAGATGCCAGAGGAGGTAGTTGAGGCAGGGACTTACCTACCATTTATGACACAGTTTGATAGGTATGTGAATAGGATAGGTTTGAAGGGATTTGGACCAACTGCAGGCAGGTGGGACTAGAATGAATAGGGCATGTTGTCTGGTGTGGGCAAGTTGGGCCAAAGGGCCTGTTTCCACACCGTATGGTGATATAAGTACTGGGTTGAACCATCTCCTCTTGCAGCTGGTTCCACACACCCACCACCCTTTGTGTGAAAATGACCCCTCTGGTTCCTATTCAATCTTCCCCCCCATCTTAAAGTTGTCCTCAGGATCTTGATTCCCCTAATCTGTGCGTCGACCCTATCTATATCTCTCAATATTTTAGTCACCTTGACAATATCATCCCTCATCCTCCTGTGCACCAAGAAATAAAACACTAGGCTGCTGAATCTGTTCTAGATCAGGCCCTCAAGTCTTGGCAACATCCTCGCAAATCTTCTCTATGGCATTTCCACCTTGACACCATTTTACCGATACTAATGTGTCCAAAACTGAACACAACACTGTAAATGTGGTCTCACCAACGTCTTGTACATGTGCAACATGACCACGACATCTCTAGACTCAATGTTCTGACTGATGAAGGCCAATGTGACAAAAGCCTTATTGACCACCCTATCTCCGTGTGATGCAACTCTCAACGTATTGTGTACCTGTCGTCTGAGATCCCTCTGCTCTTTAGTTAATTCACCTTTTTACCTTGGTTCCAGCTCATTGGTTCTGACACCTTATTACAGATTAGATTCATTATGGATACTGAACCTGCGTTAACCCTTTAAAGTCCAACATTTGAAATAAAAATAACAATGTTTTTACCTCTCCCTCTAGATCAGGCCCTCGTGTCCTGGCAACATCCTCGTAAATCTTATCTACGCCCTCAGACACAAAATGCTGGAGTAACTCAGCGGGTGGGTCAGGCAGCATCTCTGGTGAGAAGGAATGGGTGACGTTTCGGTTCGAGACCCTTCTTCATACTGACCCGCTGAGTTACTCCAGCATTTTGTGTCTACCTTCGGTTTAAACATGCATCTGCAGTCCCTTCTTACACAGAGTGAGATTATAAGACTGGAGTTACTTCTTAACCACCTG
>JAXLNO010005455.1:77500-115472 GCA_038087875.1 Malacoraja senta
TATGGTGTTGAAGGTGGAGCTATAGCGGATATATAGGAGTCTAATGTGGGACAATTCCTTACGTAGCAATTCCTGCTATTGAGGGAGTGCAGCATGGGGTCACCAGGTTAGTCAAATCTGCTTAACCTTATCTGCTGCCTGGAGGATATAAAGTGTTGGATGGCCCAGAACCTCCTCCAACTAAACGAGAGTAAGTCTGAGGTCATCCTTCTCGACCCCTCGGACTCAATCAAAATGAAAGCAGGCAGCCTTGGAAGCCTTACCCCAGTACTCAAACCTCACGTCAAAAACCTTGGCGCGATATTTGACTCAGCATTGAAATTTGACAAACAAGTCAATGCCGTGGTAAAAGCTAGCTTCTTTCAGCTTTGGACGATAGCTAAAATAAAACAATTCCTCCAGTTAGATGACCTCGAAAAGATCATCCACACATTCATCTCCTCCCGCCTAGATTACTGCAACTCCCTCTACACTGGCATCAGCCAATTTTCCCTGTCCCGCCTGCAACTGGTCCAAAACGCCGCAGCGAGACTCCTGACGGGCACCCGAAAAAGGGACCACATCACCCCGATCCTGGCCTCTCTCCACTGGCTCCCTGTGCAGTTCCGTATAAACTTCAAGATCCTCCTTTATGTCTAAAAAGCCCTTAATGGGCTTGCCCCCACCTACATCAAAAGTCTGCTCACCCATCACACCACCTCCAGGTCCCTCAGATCGGCCGACTTGGGGTTACTGACCCGGTCTAGGCGCGGTCTAGGCATAAGCTCAGGGGAAACCGCGCCTTTGCGGTTGCAGCTCCTAGACTGTGGAACAGCATCCCTCTTCCCATCAGAACTGCCCCCTCCATCGACTCCTTTAAGTCGAGACTTAAAACTCATCTCTACTCCCAAGCCTTTCTTGACGTCCTCTGAGCGAGGGCTATATGTATGTAGTGATGTTTGTATTTAATCTATGAACCACTGTTGTATAACGTTAGTACCTCCACCAATGTAAAGCACTTTGGCCAACGAGAGTTGTTTTTTAAATGTGCTACAGAAATAAAAGTGACTTGACTTGACTAAATTCCCTGGATGGCTTGATTGACAAGTGATGAAAGAATGGGTCGACTGGACTGGAAATTAGACGGATGAGAGTGGATCTTTTGGAAACATATAAAATTCTTAAGAGATTGGACAGGCTAGATGCAGGAAATATGTTCCCGATGTTGGGGGAGGCCAGAAACAGGGGTCATGGTTTAAGAATAAGGGGCAGGCCATTCAGGACCGAGATGAGGAAAAACCTTTTCACCCCGAGAGTTGTGAAGCTGTGGAATTGTCTGTTGCCGCAGAAGGCAGTGGAGGCCAACTCACTGGATGTTTCCAAGAGAGAGCGACGGGGAATGGGGGGGGGGGCAGCAAGAAGGGGAGAGTGTGGGGAGGTGAAGGGGGAGGGGCAGAGGGAGGGGGTGAGGGAGGGACTGAGGTGGTAAGGGAGTGTGAGAGGATGGGGCAGAGGGAAGGGGTGGGGGAGAGGGAGGAGGAGGGAGAGGGAATGGGAGGGGGGACAGGTAGAGGAAGGGGGAGACGGACGGACGGACGGGCAGAGAGGTGGTCAGAGTGTGGGTCAGGAGGGGCAGGTGGGACAGGTGGGGGGCCTGAGGGACGGCACTGGGTGGGAGGAAGTGGCGGGGAGAGCAGAGGACGGGCAGGGTCAGAGGGAGAGGAGTTGGAGGAGGGAGGTAGGGTGGGAAAGAGGGGGGAGGAGGTGAAGGTGGATAAGTGTAGGGTGGAGAGGAAGGGGGAGGGCCATGGAGAGGAAGGGAGAGAGAGGGGGAGAGGAAGGGGAGAGAGGGAGGGGGGGAGGGAGGGGGAGAGGAGGGGGAGAGGGAAATGGAGGAGAGGAGGAGAGGGAGGGGAGAGGGGGGGGATGAGAGGAGGAGAGGAAGGGGAGAGGGAGGGAGAGGTAGGGGGAGGGAGAGAGTGGGAGGGCAGAGGGATGGGAGAGGGAGGGGGAGAGGGAAGGGAGAGGGAGGGGAGAGGGAGGGGGAAATGAAGGAGAGGAGGTGAGAGGAAGAGGAGGGGGAGGGGGAGAGGGAGAGGAGAGGTAGAGGGAGAGGGAGAGGGAGGGGAGGGGAGGGGATGGGGAGAGGGAAGGGGAGAGGAGGAAGTTGCAGAGGAAGGGGATGGAGGGAGTGGGAGGGGCAGTGTGAGGATGCGGGAGTAGAAGTGAGTGGGAGGGGATAGTCAGAGGGAGGGGAGAGGGAGGGAAAGAGGGAGAGGGAGAGGGAGGGGGAGATGGAGGGGGAGAGGTAGTGGGGAGCTTGAGGGGGGACACAAACATGTTCCCCACTACCGATATCAGGCTAACTGTCTATGATGCCCTGTTTTCTCTCTCCATCCTTTCGTAAACTGTGACGTTACATTAGCTCCCCTCCAGTCCACGGGAACTGATCCAGAGTCTATAGAACATTGGACAATGATCACCAATGCATCCACGATTTCCAGGGCCACCTCCTTGCATACTCTGTGATACAGGCCATTAGACCCTGGGGATCTATCTGCCTTCAGTGTCAATCGTTTACCTAAATATTCCTGACTAGAAAGATAGCAATAAAGAACCATAGAAAATACTCGTCTCAGTCCTAATTCTTAAACTGTGACCCCTGGTTCTGGACTCCCCCAACAGCGGGAACTGTATAATCCTCTAAGAATTTTATATGTTTCTTTAAAATTCCCTCTCATCCTTCAAAATTCCAGCGAATACAAGCCCAGTCGACCCATTATTTCATCATACGTCAGTCCGGCCATCCCGGGAATTAATCTTGTGAACCTACGCTGCATTCCTTCAATGGAAATAATGTCCTTCCTCAAATTAGGAGACCAAAATTGCACACAATACTCCAGGTGTGGTCTCACCAGGACCCTGTACAAATGCAGTAGGACCTCCTTGTTTCTAAACTCAATCTTCTCACAATGAAGGCCAACATGACATTGGCTTTCTTTACTGCCTGCTGTACCTGCATGCTTACTTTCAGTGACTGATGTATTAACACACCCAGGTCTCGTTGCACCTCCGCTTGTCCTAATCTAACATCATTCAGATAACAATCTGCCTTCCTGTTCCTGCCACCAAAGTGGATAACCTCACATTGATCCACATTATACTGCATCTGCCATGCTTCAGCCCAATCACCCAACCTATCCAAGTCACCCTGCAGCATCATAGCATCCTCCTCGCAGCTCACACTGCCACATAGCTATAGTATGTGTCGTCCACAACGTAGAGATGTTACATTTAATTCCCTCGTCTAAATCATAATTTACATAGTTCCCTCATCAAACTCGTTATTTAATTCCCTCGTCTAACTGTGTATTTACCTGATCTATTCCTCTCATGATTTTGTACATCTCTATAATTTGCTCCTCACCCTCCTGCGCTCCAAGGAATAATGTCCTGTCCTGCCCAATCTCCCTCTATAGCTCAGACCCTCGTATCCCAGCAACAGCCTCGTTAATCTTCTCTGCACCCTTTCCAGTTTGACAACATAATTGCACGGTGACCAAAACTGAACACAATACTCTAAATGTACTTTCATCAACGTCTTATACAACTGTACGATGATCTCCCAACTTCTACACAGTACTCTGTCTGAGGCTTTCAGTTTAGGAGCAAGAAGGTCGTACTGCAGTTGTACAGGGCCCTGGTGAGATCACACCTGGAGTATTGTGTACAATTTTGGTCTCCTAATTTGAGGAAGGACATTCTTGCTATAGAGGGAGTGCAGCGTAGGTTCGCCAGGTTTGTCGGGATGGCGGGACTGATATATGATGAAAGAATGTGTCGACTGGGCTTGTATTCGCTGAAATTTATAAGGATGAGAGGGCATTTTGTAGAAACATATAAAATTCTTCGAGGATTGGATTGGGTAGATGCAGGAAAAATGTTACAGATGTTGGGAGAGAAGGAATGGGTGACGTTTCGGGTCTGGACCCTTCTTCAGACTGGTTGGGATAGAAAAGAGAGTGATATAGAGGATGTTTTAGAGAGATAAAGAACAATGAATTAAAGTGATGTCAAAAGTAACGATGATTCAGGAAACTGGCCATTGTTAGCTACATGTTGGGTGAAGCTGGTGCAACTTGGGTGGGGGAAGGATAGAGAGAGAGAGGGAAAGCAAGGGTCACTTGAAGTTAGAGAAATCAATGTTCATACCACTGGGTTCCTCAAATTTGTGTTTAACCTCACTCTGACAATGGAGGAGACCTTGGACAGAAAGGTCAGTGTGGGAATTGGAAGGAGAATTAAATTGTTTAGCAACCGTGAGATCAGGTAGGTCCAGGCAGACTGAGCGAAGGTGTTCAGCAAAACGATCACATCGAGCAAATCTGAGCAAAACGAGCAAATCTGAGGAAAGGCAGTCTTGCCATAGCGGGAGTGCAGAGAAGGCTCACCAGACTGATTCCTGGATGTCAGGACTTTCATATGAAGAAAGACTGGATAGACTCGGCTTGTACTCGCTAGAATTTAGGAGATTGAGGGGGGATCTTATAGAAACTTACAAAATTCTCAAGAGGTTGGAAAGGTTAGATGCAGGAAGATTGTTCCCGATGTTGGGGAAGTCCAGGACAAGGGGGTCACAGCTTAAAGATAAAGGGGAAATCCTTTAGGACCGAGATGAGAAAAACTTTTTTCACACAGAGAGTGGTGAATCTCTGGTACTCTCTGCCACAGAAGGTGGTTGAGGCCAGTTCATTGGCTATATTTAAGAGGGAGTTAGATGTGACCCTTGTGGCTAAGGGGATCAGGGGGTATGGAGAGAAGGCAGGTACGGGATACTGAGTTGGATGATCAGCCATGATCATATTGAATGGCGGTGCAGGCTCGAAGGGCTGAATGGCCTACTCCTGCACCTATTTTCTATGTTTCTATGTTCCTCAGCTGGCTTTTGGGAAACCTTTAGAATCCGGTCAGAATGAATGCACGTTTCCTATTGAATGCTCTGCCCATGTACCGAGGTACAGTGTCAAGCTTTGCTTTGCATGCTATTTAATCAGATAAGTCTATACAAGCAAACTCAATGACAGCTTATTTTCAAGAGGGCTTGTATACAAGAACAGGGATGTAACGTTAAGTCTGTATAAGGCACCAGTCAAGCCACATTTGGAACATTGTGAGCAATTTTGGGCACCATATCTGAGGAAGGATGCGCTGGCTCTGGAGAGGGTTCAGAGGTGGTTTACAAGAATGATCCCAGGAATGAGTAGGTTAACCTATGATCAGTGTTTATCGGCGCTGGGCCTGTACTCGCTGGAGTTTAGATGAATAAGTGGGGACCACATTGAAACGTACAGAATAATGAACGGCTTGGATAGAGTGGATGGGGACAGGATGTTTCCACTAGTGGAAGAGTTTAGGACTAGATGTCATAGCCTCAGAATTAAAGGACGTTCATTTAGGAATGTGTTGAGAATAAATTTCTTTAGTCAGAGGGTGATGAATCTGTGATTTGTTTTGCCACAGAAGGCTGTGGAGGCCGTCAGTGGATATACTTAAGGCAGAGATAGATAGATTCTTGATTAGCACAGATGTCAGATGATATGGGGAGAAGGCAGAAGAAAGACTTGCTGGGCCGAAAGGTATAATTCTACTCCTATTATTATGACCTTATTATAATCAAGTCAATCTCAAGGACAATATGTGGAGTAAAGTGCAAGATACAGATTGCAGAATGTATCTCTCAGCATTGTAACACATCAGTTCCAAAGATGCAGTCTATGGGAACATTGAACATTCATGTGTAATTCATGTTTACAGGGATATGGGTCAAACACAGGGTGGTAGTACGAGTGTATGGGGCATGGGCATGGACAAGTTGGGCCAGAGGGCCTGTTTCCATGCTGTATGACTCTATGTCTGAAGCCCCCACCGCCTGCACCAGCTCCTGAGTCACCTAGTGATCTCCACTGTCTTCCTCTTTCTTGTCTCTTGAACACGGGGCACAGGTAGTGCGATCGCTTATCTCCGTGTCTCCCTCTCCCCTGACTCTCAGTCTGAAGAAGGGGCTTGTCCTGCTGAGTTACTCCTGCATTTTGTGTCTACCTTCGGTTTAAACCAGCATCTGCAGTTCCTTCTTACACAGAGTGAGATTATAAGACTGGAGTTACTTTTTAACCACCTGTCTCACTCCCTGCCTTATCTCCCTCCCTACCTGTGTCATTGCTAGTAATATGGACTATGAGCTCTGGCTGCTCACCTCCCACTTTCAGAATAGAAACAAAGAAACACAGAACATAGGCGCAGGACAAGGCCATTCGGCCCTTGAGCCAGCACCGCCATTCAATAAGATCATGGCTGATCATCCAAAATCTGTACCCCGTTCTTGCTTTCTCCCCATCTCCTTGATTCCGTTAGCCCTAAGAGCTATATCTAACACTCTCTTGAATACATCAAGTAAATTGGCCTCCACTGCCTTCTGTGCCAGAGAATTCCACAGATTCACAGCTCTCTGGGTGAGAAAGGTTTGCCTCATCTCAGTCCTGAATTGCCTTCCCCTTATTCTTAAACTGTGACCCCCCTGGTTCTGGACTCCCCCAACATCGGGAACATTACTCATGCATCAAGCCTGTGCAATCCCTTAAGAAACATATATGTATCTTTCATATTCCCTCTCATCCTGAATTCCAGTAAATAGAAGCCCAGTCGATCCATTCTTGCATCATATGTCAGTCTCGCCATCCCGGGAATTACCTGATGAACCTACGCTGCACTCCCTCAATAGCAAGAATGTCCTTCCTCAAATTAGGAGACCATAAAGCACACAATACTCCTGGCGTGTTCTCACCAGGTCCATGTATACTGCAGTAGGACCAGCCTACTCCTATAGTCAAATCCTCTCGCTATGAAGGCAAACATGCCATTAGCTTTCTTCTCTGCCTGCTGTACCTGCATGTTTACTTTTAGTGGCTGATGTACAAGGATACCCAGGCCGCGATGCACCTGTCCTTTTCCAAACCTGATACCATTCAGATAATAATCTGCCTTCTTGTTCTTGCCATCAAAGTGGATAACGTCACATTTATCCACATTATACTGAATCTTCCATGCATCTGCCACTCACCCAACCTATCCGTCAACCTGCAGCCTCATAGCATCCTCCTCGCAGCACACACTGCCACCCAGCTTTGTGTCATATACAAACAGAGATGTTACATTTAATTCCTTTGACTACATTGTTAATATCTATTGTCAATAACTGGGGTCCCAGCACTGAGCCTTGCGGCACTCCGCTAGTCACTGCCTGCCATTATGAAAAGTACCCAATGTCCTGTGTCCGCTCAGATCTGGCACCAGATAGGCAACACATCGTACTGTAGTCTCGCCCATGGCCGCAGAAACAGCAGAGGCCCCATCACTATTTGAGCAATTTTGGACACCATATCTGAGGAAGGATATGCTGGCTCTGGAGAGGGCCCAGAGGAGGTTTACAAGAATGATCCCAGGAATGAGTTGGTTAACCTATCATGAGCGTTTGTCGGCACTGGGCCTGTACTCGCTGGAGTTTAGAAGAATGAGGCGGGACCTCATTGAAACGTACAGAATAGTGAAAGGCTTTGATAGAGTGGATGTGGAGAAGATGTTTCCACTAGTGGTTGAGTCGAGGACCAGAGGGCGTAGCCTCAGAATTAAAGGATGTTCATGTTGGAATATGAGGAGGAGGAATTTCTTCAGTCAGAGAGAGGTGAATCTGTGGAATTCTTTGCCAGAGAAGGCTGTGGAGGCCAAGTCAGTGGATATTTGTAAGGCAGAGGTAGAAAGATTCTTGGTTAGTACAAAAATCAGGGGTTGTTGAGGGAGTGCAGCGTAGGTTCACCAGGTTAATTCCCGGGATGGTGGGACTGTGATATGCTGAGAGAATGGAGCGGCTGGGCTTGTATACCCTGGGATTTAGAAGGATGAGAGGGTTTATTATTGAAACATACAAGATTATTAAGGGTTTGGACACGCTAGAGCCAGGAAACATGTTCCCGATCTTGGGGGAGTCCAGAACCAGGGACAAAGGGAAGTGCAACGAGACCTGGATGTCCTTGTGCATCAGTCACTGAAAGTAAAGATGTGGGTACAACAGGCAGTGAAGAAAGCAAATGAAATGTTGGCCTTCATAACAAGAGGATTTGAGTACAGGAGTAAAGAGGTCCTTCTGTAGTTGGACAGGGCCCTGCTGAGACCATATCTGGAGTATTATGTGAAATTTGGTCTCCTAATTTGAAGAAAGACATCCTTGCTATTGAGGCAGTGCAGCGTAGGTTCACGCGGTGAAGACGGAGATGAGAAAAAACTTCACCCAGAGAGTTGTGAATTTGTGGAATTCTCTGCCACAGAAGGCAGCAGAGGCCAATTCACCGGATGCATTTAAAATAGTTCGATAGAGCTCTTGGGGCTAGCGGAATCAAGGGGTATGGGGAGAAGGCAGGCACGGGTTACTGATTGTGGATGATCAGCCATGATCGCAATGAGGTTCAGCCACATGGGTGGTCGTCAGAAGAGGCTGCGAGTAGTGCAGGACTCTCTGTGGCTCTCCCCCTCTCCTACAAGCACTGCCTTCTGCATACTATTGGGGTGACGGCCCCTCGGGGGAATATTGCAGCAGCAGTCGGGACAGTGAGACCAATTCTGGCTCTGTTGGACAGCAGGGGAGGTGGGGGAGTGTGGAGGAGTGGGGAGAGAGTGTGGGGATAGAGAGGGGGAGTGGGGAGAGAGAGGGGGAGGAGTGTGGGGATAGAGAGGGGGAGTGGGGAGAGAGAGTGGGAGGAGCAGGCTCCTATGAAGCTTTTCAACAAGGGGGGTGATATGACAGGATTACAAAAACTGTAATGTGGAATAATCTGCGCGCTGCACACATCACGATCGCGAAGCGTGAAGTCCCTCGATGCCGGGGTCCTGGAAGCTGGGGTTTTAGATGCGCGCTGATGCATTCTGAGCCTTATTTTGGAGCATTTTTGCACCAAATGTATGACCAATATTTCAGAAATTAACAGGAATCTGAGGTAGCGTCTTCACATAGAGGGTGCTGGGTGTATGGAACGAGCTGCCAGAGGAGGTAGTTGAGGCTGGGACAGGTTTAGATGGATATGGGCCAAACGCGTGTGAGTGGGACTAGTTTAGATGGGACATGTGGGTTGGTGTGGGCAAGTTGGGCTGAAGGGCCTGTTTCCACACTGAATCATTCTATGGCTAAAAGTTAAGAAGAACAATGCATGTAGATAAGTAGAGCAGATTTGACAGAGGTGTGAAATGTAAAGGCAGAGAGAGGTTTATGGGTGGAAAGGAGAGGGGAGGGTGGGCTTGGGCAGATGGGTGAAGGGAAAATAGATACAAGGTGCTGGAGTAACTCAGCGGGTCAGGCAGCATCTGTGGAGAACATGGATAGGTGACATTTCACAGAGTGCTGGAGTAACTCACTGGGTCAGGCAGCATCTGTGGAGAATATGGATAGGTGACATTTCACAGAGTGCTGGAGTAACTCACTGGGTCAGGCAGCATCTCTGGAGAAAAGGTATAGATCATATTTTGGGTCAAGACCGTTCTTCAGTAATATTCATGATGTGACAAGCATAGACATTCCTGAATGTTACCCAAACCATCGTGAGCTACTTTGTGACGGTGCTTGCCCTCTCCTATAACGTCTCTGCTGCCTGGGTGATGCAGGACAGGACACAAGCTTTGGGACACGGTGTGAAGCTGTTGCCATCTCTCCCAGCCTGGTAAAAACCTGGATGGAGTGGATGTGGAGAGGATGTTTCCATTAGTGGGAGAGTCTAGGACCAGTGGCCACAGCCTCAGAATTAAAAGACGTTCCTTTAGGAAGGAGATGAGCAGGAATTTCTTAAGTCAGAGGGTGGTGAACTGTGGAATTCATTGCCACAGAGAGCTGTGGAGGCCAAGTCAGAGGACACTTTTCAGGAGGAGATTGATAGAATCTTGATTGATACAGGTGTCAGAGGTAATAGGGAGAAGGCAGGAGAATGGGTTTGAGAGGGAAAGATAGATAGTCATAGAGTGATATAGTATGGAAACAGGCCCTTCGTCCCAGCATGTCCCATCTACACTAGTCCCACCTGCCCATGTTTGATCCATATCCCTCCAAACCTGTCCTATCTACGACCACATCCTTACCCAAACTCGATACCACAGCCACATCTGCTTCCTCGGGGCATGCCTGCGCCTCCATCTCATACCTCATGGCTTCCAGCTCCAGTTCCCTACTTCCGAGTTCGGACCTCAGCCGGACTATCGGTACCGACTGGCTATCTACCGGCATACCCAACAATTCTCCACCCGGGCACTGAGATCCACACTGACTGCGATGCGCCGGCATCAGCAGGACCTCGCATTGACTCTCCCGGAACTTCGGGCCTCACTCACCCAGACCTGCAACGGACCACAACTGTACTTTATCCGCCGGAAGATCCACCTCTTCAATAAGAGATTCCTGGCCCACCTCAACTCCACCAAGGACCTTAAATTAGCCCGCCTCCAGGCCGCTCCCGCCGCCGACTCTCCGCGACTCGACCGCCCGCTGGCTCCGGGCCCCAACTCCGGCCCGCATCGCCTGCCCCGGTCCCGCGACGCCATCTTGTCCACGGGGAGCGACTCCAGTACTCACCAGGACGCCATCTTGTCCACGGGGAGCGCCTCCAGTACTCACCAGGAGGTCGCCTTCACCGACCTCCACGTCGATGCTGCCGCCGACCTTCACCTGCCTACCGATGACGCCCAGGCTCGCCGCTTCTACGGTAACTCGGACTTCCTTCCCCTCGCCGATTCCTCCGAACCTCGCCGCCCCCCGGGACCTCCCAGCATCGCCGCCGGACCGGGCCCACTCTACACGGCCGCCGGACCGGGGATCCACGAACTTGGCCGCCGCACCGCACCCTATTCACCCCGTCGCCTCACCGGACTGGTCGAACCGCGCCGCCCCACCCACCATCCGCCTACCGGGACCTCCCACGCATCGCCCGTGGACCCCGACTCTACTGCCCACCTACCCCGACCATCGGGTCCGCCGACCCTCGCCACTGCAACGCCCTCCAGCCCCACCGACCCCGACTCCACTGCCCACGGACCCCCGACCGTCGGGTCCGCTGACCCTCGCCACCGCACCTCCCTCCAGCAGCCCGCAGCCGTCGCCTTACCTGCAAACTGGACTCTGTACTGGGCCTGAAGCCTCCACGCTGTTCACTCCCACTCTCCTGGGTTTGACTCCACTGGGTCCTAGCGCTAGTCTACCTAGCCCTGGTTATCTCAGTGGCAGTTCCACTGATTCTTCCCCATCCCTCTCCAACTATGGGACCACTTCTCTTCCACACCCACACCACTGCCCTCTCAACCCCCCACCCCCTGACCACCCACCACCCCCCCACCACACATCGCCTCGTCCCCATTACACCCACCTGCCTTCCTCCGGCCCCAACCCCCATCCCTGCCGGGTGTTCACCATCCCCCCCGACCTCCCCCTCTCCGACATCGAACGGTCTGTCCTCAGCAGAGGTCTTACCTTTGTCCCCCTCCGTCCCCATCTCAATGAGTTCCGTGCCCTCCATGACTTGGAACGCTTCTACCGTCGCCTCCGCCTCACAGCTCACTTCCATGGGAAGCAGTCCTCGCTCCCCACTGATGACCCCTTTTCCCGTCTCCAACGCACCCCATCCTCATGGAACCCCCCTCGCAGCCTTCCGGCTTTAGAACTCTTTATTAAAAACTGCCGCCGTGACATCCACCGCCTCAACTTCTCCACTCCCCTGTCTCACTCCAATCTCTCCCCCCTTGAACGCACTGCCATCGACTCACTCCGCAACAACCTAGATTGGGTTATCAAACCCGCCGACAAGGGAGGTGCCGTGGTAGTCTGGCGCGTCGACCTCTACAAAGCTGAGGCCACGCGCCAACTCTCGGACACCTCTTCCTACTTACCCCTGGACCATGACCCCACTGACGAGCACCAGGCCACCATCTCCAGCACCATCACCAACTTCATCCACTCCCACGCCCTGCCCGAACGAGCCTCCAACCTCATCGTTCCCCAGCCCTGCACAGCCCGCTTTTACCTTCTCCCCAAAATCCACAAACCTGACTGTCCCGGTAGACCCATTGTCTCTGCCTGTTCTTGCCCCACCGAACTCATCTCCACCTACCTCGACTCCATACTATCCCCCTTGGTTAAATCCCTCCCCACCTATGTTCAAGACACCTCAGACACTCTCCGTCATCTCCGCGCATTCCACTCTCTAGGCCCTCACCCCCTCATCTTCACCATGGACGTCCAGTCACTGTACACCTCCATCCCCCACCAGGATGGTCTCAAAGCCCTCCGTTTTTTCCTCGACCGTAGAAGCAATCTATACCCGGCCACTGACACCCTCCTCCGCCTAGCGGAGCTGGTACTTACACTTAATAACTTTTCATTTGACTCCTCCCATTTCCTCCAAATACAAGGCGTAGCTATGGGAACACGCATGGGCCCCAGCTACGCCTGCCTCTTTGTCGGGTACGTAGAACAATCCCTGTTCAATGCGTACCAGGGCCCCATCCCCGACCTCTACCTCTGCTACATCGATGATTGTTTTGGTGCCACATCCTGCACCCACACACAACTGACTGACTTCATCCGCTTCACCACCAACTTCCATCCGGCACTCAAATACACCTGGACCATTTCCGACACTTCCCTACCATTCCTTGACCTCACTATCTCCATCGCAGGTGATAGACTCCTTACCGACATCCACTACAAACCTACCGACTCCCATGGCTATCTGGACTACACTTCTTCCCACCCTGCTTCCTGTAAGGACTCCATCCCCCACTCCCAATTCCTCCGTCTACGCCGCATCTGCTCCCAGGATGAGGCGTTCCACACCAGGGCATCTGAAATGTCCTCATTCTTCAGGGAACGGGGGTTCCCCTCCTCCACCATAGATGAGGCTCGCACCAGGGTCTCTGCCATACCCCGCAACACTGCTCTCTCTCCCCATCCCCCCACTCACAACAAAGGCAGAGTCCCCCTAGTCCTCACCTTTCACCCCACCAGCCATCACATACAACAAGTGATCCTCCGTCAGTTTCGCCACCTCCAACGTGACCCCACCACTCGCCACATCTTCCCATCTCCCCCTATGTCTGCCTTCCGCAAAGACCGCTCCCTCCGTAACTCCCTTGTCAATTCTTCCCTTCCCTCCCATACCACCCCCTCCCCTGGTACTTTCCCTTGCAACCGCAAGAGATGCAACACTTGTCCCTTCACTTCCCCCCTCCACTCCATTCCAGGACCCAAGCAGTCGTTCCAGGTGCGACAGAGGTTCACCTGCATCTCCTCCAACCTCATCTATTGCATTCGCTGCTCTAGATGCCAGCTGATCTACATCGGTGAGACCAAGCGGAGGCTTGGCGATCGTTTCGCCGAACACCTCCGGTCGGTCCGCAATAACCAACCTGAACTCCCGGTGGCTCAGCACTTCAACTCCCCCTCCCATTCCGTATCTGACCTCTCTGTCCTGGGTCTCCTCCATGGCCACAGCGAGCAACACCGTAAATTGGAGGAAATGCACCTCATATTCCGCTTGGGCAGTCTACATCCTGGTGGCCTGAACGTTGAATTCTCCCAATTCTGCGAGCCCTGGCTGTCCTCTCCCCTTCATCAGCCATCTGGTTGTCTCCTCCCCTCCCCCAGCCCTCGGGCTCCTCCTCCTCCTTTTCCTTTTTTCCTTTCTTCTCCCCACCCCCTATCAGTCTGAAGAAGGGTTTCGGCCCGAAACGTTACCTATTTCCTTCGCTCCATAGATGCTGCTGCACCCGCTGAGTTTCTCCAGCATTTTTGTGTACCTATCCATGAACCTGTCTAACTGTTTCTTAAATGTTGCAACAGTCCCTGCCTCAACTACCTCCTCTGGCAGCTTGTTCCATGCACCTACCACCCTTTGTTTGAAAAACATACCCCTCAGATTCCTGTTAAATCTTTTCCCCTTCACCTTAAACTTATGTCCTCTGCTCCTCGATTCACCTACTCTGTGCAAAAGACAACCATATCTATTCAAATCATGATTATTTACACCTCTATTAGATCATCCCTCATCCTCCTGAGCTCCATGAAATAGAGTCCCAGCCTACTCAACCTCTTCCTATAGTTCTGTCCCTCTAGGCCTGGCAACATCCTCGTAAATCTTCACTGTACCCTTTCCAGTTTGATGACATACTTCCTATAACATGGTGCCCAGAACTGAACACCATATTCTAAATGCGGCCTCACCAACTTCTTATGGAACTGCAACATGACCTCCCAACTTCTATACTCAACCTGACCCACTGAGTGACTCCAGCACTCTGTGAAAAGTCACAGAACAGGGCAAGATTAGCAAGTTTGCTGATGAATCGAGGACCAGAGAACATTGGTTCAAGGTGAAGGGGAAAATAATTAATAGGAATCCAAGGGGTAACTTTTACACACAAAGGGTGGTAGGTGTATGGAACGAGTTGCCAGAGGAGGTGGTTGAGGTTGGGACTATTCCATTATGTTTTTTTTTTTTTTTTTTTTTTTTTTTTTTTTAATTTTTATTTATTAGAAGTACATTACATCACAGCCACATACATTAATACTCGTCATTTATATCTTCTTACAATTAATGTACTCCCTTTATTTATTTTTTTACACTAAAGAAAGAAAAGATTGAAAGAGAGAAGAAAGTGAAGGAAAAAGTGCAAGTGTAGAAAAGTGTAGAAAATGTAACAACAAAAAAGGACGAAGACCCTATGAGAACGAAATTAAAAACAAAAAGAAAAAGAGTTAAGAAATAGGCCCTAAGAAAAGAAAAGAGAAAGAGAAAAAAAGAAAAACAAATGTTTTTTTTTGAGCATCACGTAAATAGGACATACCAACTCTTCAACTATCATCCCCCCTTACCCGACCTCAATTTTTTATTTTTTTAAAGTACTTTTGCACCCTATGTTTGTAATAATTCTATAAATGCAGACCACGTCAGGTGGAAGTGATCTGGTTTACCTGCTAGGAGGAGTCTTATCTCTTCAAGGTGTAGTGTTTCAAACATATTTGAAATCCACATATTTATAGTTGGTATTGGAGCCTTCTTCCAAAATTTTAGAATTAGCTTTTTTCCAGTTATTAACCCATAATCCATTAATTTCTTTTGAAACACATTTAGTTCTGGATCATCTTCCGTTATTCCGAAGATAATCCATTCTGCTTTGGGTATCAGTCTTGTTTTAAATAACTTTGTAAAGATTTCAAAAATTTCATTCCAAAATTTTTGAATTTTTGTACAGAAGACAAATGAGTGCGCTATAACTATTCCATTATGTAAGAAACAATTAGACAGGTACATGGATAGGACAGGTTTGTAGGGATATGGACCAAACGCAGGCAAGTGGGACTTGTGTAGCTGGGACATTATTAGCCGGTTTGGGCAAGTTGGGCTGGAGGGCCTGTTTCCACACTGTGTCACTCTATGACTCTATCCATGTTCTCGAGATGCTGCCTGACCCGCTGAGTTACTCCACACTTTGTGTCTATTTTCCCTTCACCCAGGCTTTGTTTGAGGCTGCAGCAGGTGGGAACACCAGGGAGGCGATAGCGTCTAGAGAATGGATCTGATTTTCAACTAAAGCAGAGTGGTGTGCTAACCCCAAGGCTCTGGTTGAGTTGATGAAGAGTGTGTAGAGTTGGCGTTGGGATAGGGACTGGCAGGGCGGTGAGCTCTGCCTTCAGCTTGGTGGCTGTACAGTGCCTGGGTGCCGGGGGCTGTATGTTGGGCCAGGGGCGGAGTAGCCGGGCGGGTGTAGAGGTGACCGCCGTGTGAAGGGCAGTTTCCTGCCCGCTCTCCGGTGCCCTGGAGCCGGCTCTCCGCTCTCTGCCTCCTCGGTGGCTCTTCATGGACGGGCTCCTCTGGTCAATCAGTCAAAAAGTCAACAACATAAGGAGTTAAAACGGGTTAATTGAGACCTGGAGAGAAAGTCCTGTGGACTTGACAAGCTATAACTAGACGTGAGAGGGTGGGACATGGGAGACAATTTAAACCATGGTGACGTGAGGCAGCGGCAGCAATAATAAATGATTTTAATTGCCGCTAATGAGCTGAAGGGAACGGTGCAGGAGGTGACATTTCCAGCTCAGCCACATGTCCAATCGGTAAACGTGACATCATCACATCACGTACCCTGACTCATTTCATCTTCTTTCTGTGACCGGTTGTTAGCTGTGGTGGCTGGGGCTGTGACCGTGTCCTACCCCAACTCAAACCCTAACCACACTCAATATTCCGTTGTCACCTCATTGCTACCGAGGTAGAGGCACACCTCAAAAATCCCAGTGTGCAAAACCTACAAAACAGTTTCCCTAAACACCAATTTGTTTTACACTGTGGAAAAAAAGGGGGGTGCGACTGCACCTATTGCACCCCCCCCCCCCCCCCCCTTCGGACGGTCATGTAAATAAAGCACCTTCAACAGTTTTGGGACTTCCACTGATTACAAGATACCTTTATAAAGCAATGAAGTTAAGGATCATGGCATTAATTGAATGTTTTGCACATATTTGACCTCCTAAAGTGCAACGTTTCACACTTGCTCAGAATGAACTCCATCTGCTATTCCCACCTCCCCCCCACGCCCCCATTTCTGATCCTGATCAAAATGGTACTGTTTACTGAGACAGACTCACTCGCATTCCACAAGCCCAGTAAACAAGTACTTTGGTTCTTCATTAAGCAAGACACAAACAATCTCCCAGAAATACTAGGGGACCGAGGATCTAGTGCAGGGGTCGGCAACCTATTTACCACAGGGGCCAGGACCCATGTATGGCGGGCCACATCAATCGCCATAGTTAATAAATTAGTTGTAGCGCCCTGGTCGCCTGTGAGCCCCGGGACCGCTGCAGTTCCCAGGTCGCCTGTGAGCCCCGGGACTGGCTGCAGTTCCCAGGTCGCCTGTGAGCCCCGGGACTGGCTGTAGTTCCCAGGTCGCCTGTGAGCCCCGGGACTGGCTGTACCATCCAGGAAGCGAAAACGAATTGAAAAAAAGTCGCCTGCGGGCCAGATGATTTTGGTTTACGGGACGGAAACAGCCCGTGCGCCGTTGGTTGCCGATCCCTGACCTGGTGGGAGAGAGGAACTGAAAAATATCCACATCAGGCAGGAAATGATGTTAGGTAAACTGTTGAGGCTGAAGGCAGATAGATCCCCAGGGCCTGATGGTCTGCATCCCAGAGTACTCAATGAGGTGCCCCTAGAAATTGTGGATGCATTGGTGATCATTTCCAATGTTCTATAAACTCTGGATCAGTTCCCGTGGACTGGAGGATAGTTGCTTGATGCTTGAGTCTCCCATACCTCTCCCCACAACCCCCCCCCCTCCCCACCCTCGCTCTCCCCCTCCCTCGCCCCCTACCCTCTCCCCACACACACCCCCCTCTCCTTCTTCCTGCTCCCCGTCCCACTCCCGCACCTTCTCCCACTCTCTCTCCTCCTTCTCGCCCTCCAACCCTTGGTCCCCCCATCCCCTTGCGCTCCCCACTTCCCCACTCCTGCCCGCCTTTCCCTCCCCTTCCCCATCTCCCCTTCCCAACCCTTCCCTTCCCTCCCTCTTCCCTTCCCTCCCTCCTGCCTTCCTCTCCCTCTTCCTCTCCTCCTCTTCCTCTCCCCTTCCTTCCCCCCTGCCTCCATCCCCCTTGCTCTCCATTTACACTCATCCACCTTCTCCGCCTTCCTCCCTCTCGCCTGTCTTGTCCCCCTAACTCCCTCCCCATCTCCTCTCTCCCTCTGACCCTACCCCTCCTTTCCTCTCCCTGGCTCTCCCCCCTCCCCCTGCCACTCCCTCCCTCCCACTCCCATCCCTCAGGCCCGACCTATGCCCCTCCCCCTCCCTCCACCCCTCCTTCTGACCCACACTCTTCCCTCCTCCTTATCCCATCGGCTCAGTCCCCATTCCCAGCAGAGGTTCAGCCACATGCGTGACCGTCAGAAGAGGCAGCGGGTAGTGCAGGACTCTCCGTGGCTCTCCGCCTCCCACAAGCATGGCCTTCTGCATACTATTGGGGTGACGGCCCCTCGGGGGAATATTGTAGCAGCAATCGGGTCAGTGAGACCAATCCTGTCTCTGTTAAACAACAGGGGAGGTGGGGGGTGTGGGGAGAGAGAGTGGGAGTTGTCATGATGATGAGTTATGATAATGATATGCAAATATCTTGCCCTTTGTATCAGCTGACGTGAAGGACAGATCGGGTGTGCGCTGTGTAAGCAGGGTGTGGGCAGGAGGCCATGGCCCGGGGAGATAATAAACACAGAGACAAAGGAATGTGACCTGTAAATATTGTGTCAGTATTATTATTCCACATCTTAGGTGAAGATGTGACAGGTGTGTGGGGATAGAGAGGGGGAGGAGTGAGGGGGGAGAGGGGGGTGTGTGGGGAGAGAGAATGGGAGAAGTGTGGGGAGAGAGAATGGGAGAAGTGTGGGAAGAAAGATTGGGAGTAGTGTGGGGAGAGAGAAGTAGTTTGTAGAGAAATGTTAGGAGCGTCTGGAGAGAGGGGTTGTGTGAGGAAAGAGAGGGAGTGCGGAGAGAGAGGGTGGGAGGGCAGAAAATAGGTGCAGGAGGCGATTCGGCCCTTCGAGCCAGCACCGCCTTTCATTGTGAAGGCTGATCATCTACAATCAGTAACCAGTGCCTGCCTTCTCCCCACATCCTTTGATTCCGCTAGCCCCAAGAGCTCTATCTAACTCTCTTTTAAATGCATCCGGTGAATTGGCCTCCACTGCTTTCAGTGGCAGAGAATTCCACAAATTCACAACTCTCTGGGTGAAAAAGTTGTTTCTCATCACAGTTTTAAATGGCCTCCCATTTATTCTTTGACTGTGGCCCCTGGTTTTGGACTCACCCAACATTGGGAACATTTTTCCTGCATCTAGCTTGTCCAGTCCTTTTATAATTTTATATGTTTCTATAATTTCCCCTCTCATCTTTCTAAATTCCAGTGAATACAAGCCCAGTCTTTCCAATCTTTCTTCATATGACAGTCCCGCTATCCCAGGGATTAACCTGGTGAACCGACGCTGCACTACCTCAATAGCAAGGATGTCCTCAACTGCACACATCACCCCAGATGTGGTCTCGTTTCACTTCCCTTTTCCCTAATCTGACACTATTGAGATAACAATCTGCCCCCTTGTTCTTGCCGCCAAAGTGAATAACCTCACATTTATCTGTATTATACTGCATCTGCCATGCATCCGCCCACTCACGTAACTTATCCAAATCACCCTGCAACCTCCTCGCATCCTCTTCACAGATCACACTGCCACTCAGCTTTGTGTCATCTGCAAATTTGCTAGTGTTACTTTTAATCCCATCATCTAAACCATTAATATATATTGTAAATAGTTGCGGCCTCAGCACTGAGCCTTGCGGCACTCCACTTGCCATGGCCTGCCATTCTGACAGGGACCCATTTATTCCTACGCTTTGTTTCCTGTCTGCCAACCAATTCTCTATCCATGTCAATACCCCCAATACCATGTGCTCTCATTTTGACCACTAATCTCCTGTGTGGGACTTTATCAAACGCTTTCTGAAAGTCCAGAGACACTACATCCACTGGCTCTCCTTCATCCATTTTACTTGTCACATCCTCAAAAAATTCCAGAAGATTAGTCAAGCAGGAATTCCCCATCATAAGTCCATGCTAACTTGGACCAATTCTTTTACTGCTATCCAAATGCACCGTTATTACTTATTTAATGATTGACTTCAGCATCTTCCCCACCACCGATGTCAGGCTAACTGGTCTATAATTCCTCATTTTCTCTCTCGCTCCTTTCTTGATAACATTAGCTACCCTCTAATCCACCGGAACTGATCCTGAATCTATAGAACATTTGGAAAATGATCACCAATGCGTCCACAATTTCCAGAGCCACCTCCTTAACTACCCTGGGATGCAGACCATCAGGCCCTGGGGATTTATCAGCCTTCACTCCCATCAGTCTACCCAATATGGGAGGTACACAAAAATGCTGCAGAAACTCAGCGGGTGCAGCAGCATCTATGGAGCGAAGGAGATAGGCAATGTTTCTGGCCAAAACCCTACCATCTCAAGTCTACCCAATATTATTTCTCGCCTAATGCAAATTTCTTTCTGTTCCTCTGCCTCCCGAGATCCTCCGTCCTCTAGTACATCTGGGAGATTGTGTGTGTCTTCCTTAGTGAAGACAGAACCAAAGTACCTGTTCAACTCTTCTGCAATTTCCTTGTTCCCCACAATAATTTCACCCGTGTGCCTTCAAGGGACCCACATTTGACTTTGCTACTCTTTTTCCCTTAACATATCTAAAGAAGCTTTTACTGTCCTTCATTAATTCCTGGCCAGCTTCCCTTCGTACTTCATCTTCTCAGCACGTATAGCCCGTTTTGATTCCTTCTCTTGCCCTATGAAAGTTTCCCAATCCTCTGGCTTCCCATTACTCTTTGTGTTATACATCTTTTCTGTGTTATACATCTTTTCTTTTAGTTTTATTCCATCCCTAACTTCCCTTGTGAGCCACGTCTCTTACTCCCCTTAGAATCTTTCTTCCTCTTTGGAATGAAATAATCCTGCATCTTTTGGATTATGCCCAGAAATTCCTGCCATTGCTGTTCCACCGTCATTCCAGCTTGGATCACTTTCCAGTCGAGCTTGGCCAGCTCCTCTCTCATGCCTTCATAGTCCACTGTGTTCAACTGCATCACTGCCACTTCTGATTTAACGTTCTCCTTCTCAAATTGCACATTAAAACTAATCATATTATGATCACTACCTCCAAGCAGTTCCTGTACCTCGAGTTCTCTTATCATATCTGGTTCATTGGACAGAACTAAATCCAGAATTGCCTTTTTTCTGGTCGGCTCCATTACAAGCTGCTCCAAGAATCCATCTCGGAGACATTCTACAAACTCACTTTCTTGGGGTCCTGAACCAACCTGATTTTCCCAGTCTACCTGCATATTGAAATCCCCCATCACCACAGTGGCATTACCTTTGCTACATGCCAGTTTTAACTCCTGCTGCAACTTACACCCTACATCCGGACTACTATTTGGGGGTCTGTAGATAACACGTTATCTACACCTCTGCACATCGATGGAGCTGATGTGGAAAGGGTCAACAGCGTGAAGTTCCTAGGACTCCACCTGTCAGATGACCTGACGTCCACGACCAACACCACAGCACTGGTCAAGAGAGCCCAGCAGCGACTACACCCTCTCCGAAGACTACGTAAAGCAGGTCTCCCCACTACACACCTACGAACTTTTTATAGGGGGACAATCGAGAGCACATTAACCTACGGCATCACTTCCTGGTTCGGGAGCTGCAAGGCGTACGAACGGCACCAACGAGACAGGATTGTGAAGACCGCCAGCAGGATTATTGATGCTCCACTCCCTTTCCTGCTGGACATATACAGGAAGAGATGTATCAGCAGAGCCATCTCCATCATCAAAGACCCCTACCACCCATCGCATCACATATTCTCCATCCTGCCATCTGGGAAGAGGTACCGGAGCATTAGGTGCAAAACCAGCAGGATGCTCCTCAGCTTCTTCCCGCAGGTTATAAGACTGATAAACGGACTTTGCCCCCTGCCAAAGTATCGTGCACCAACCACCAACCTGGACACACTGCAGCAGGGCCACTGTCGTGCCGCTGCTGATTGGAACGCCTGTTGATGTTTAGTAGAGTAGAGTGTTAATTTGTTCATGATATATGTATTTTTACTTCTATTTATTTTTTACTGCACACTGGAATGGACACTGGTTGAGGAACGTTTTTTTGTTTCCTCTGGGTATGCGAATACTCAGGAAATGACAATAAAGATATACAATACAATACAATACAATGACACCAATTAGTGTCTTCTTGCCGTTACAATTCCTCAACTCAATCCACAGTGACTCTACCTCGTCAGTCCCTATGTCTTCCCTCGCAAGGGACTGAATTCCATCCCTCACCAGCAGAGCTACCCCCCCTCCTCTGCCCACTTGCCTGTCCTTTCTATAGGATGTATAACCCTGAATATTAAGTTCCCAGGCCCGATCCTCCTGCAGCCACGTCTCAGTAATCCCCACAATGTCAAATCTACCAACCTCTAACTGAACCTCAAGCTCATCTACTTTACTTCTTATACTTCGCGCATTCATATACAATACTTGTAATTCCTTACGCATCTCACCTTTCACATCGATCCCTGTTACACTTGGCCATACTCTCCTATCCCTTTGTGAGCTTCCTTTCCCGTTAATTCTGGGGTCATTAACCATCCCTTTACTCTCTTTCCCTTTAAATCCATCCTCGACTATCCCATTTGACACCCCACCCCCCTTATTCAGATTAAAACCACCTGTGTAGCAGTGGCAAACCTGCCTGCCAGAATGCTGGTCCCCCACCTGTTAAGATGCAATCCGTCCCCTTTGTACAGTTCCCCCTTACTCCAAAACAGATCACAGTGATCTAACAATCTAAATCGCTGCCCCCTACACCAGTTCCCCAGCCACACATTCAGGTCCCGTATCTCCCTGTTCCTGCTCTCGCCAGCACGAAGAACTGGAAGCAAACCGGAGATAACAACCCTGGAGGTCCTGCTTTTCAGCATTTTTCCGAGCTCTCTAAAGTCACGCTGCAGAATATTCATCCCATTCTTTCGGACATCGTTTGTGCCGACATGCACTACCACTTCCAGCTGTTCACCTTCGCCCTTGAGGATTTTCTGCACTCTGTCCGTGACATCCTGGATCCTGGCAACAGGAAGGCAGCACACCATCCTCGAATCCCGTCTGTTCCTGCAGAAACCCCTGTCCGTACCTCTCACAATGGAGTCTCCAACTACAATGGCGTACAGGTGTCAGAAGGTATGGTGAGAAGCCAAGAGTTAGGAGTGTGAGATAGATCAGCCATGGTGGAATGGTGGAGTAGACTTGATGGGCCGAATGGCCTCATACTACTCAAATTCCATATGAACTTATGACAGGTGGTTAACAAAGTAACTCCAGTCTTACAATCTCACTGTGTAGGAAGGAACTGCAGATGCTGGTTTAAACCGAAGATAGACACAAAATGCTGGAGTAACTCAGCGGGACAAGCCCCTTCTTCAGACTGAGAGTGAGTGGTGAGGGAGACACAGAGATAAGGGATCGCACTACCTGTGCCCCGTGTTCAGGAGACAAGAAAGAGGAAGACAGTGCAGATCAGCAGGTGACTCAGGAGCTGGTGCAGGAGGTGGGGGCTTCAGACATAGAGTCATACAGCATGGAAACAGGCCCTCTGGCCCAACTTGTCCGTGCCCATGCCCCATACACTCGTACTACCAGCCTGTGTTTGACCCATATCCCTGTAAACCTGTCTTATCCATGTACCTGTACACATGAATGTTCAATGTTATCATAGACTTTGTCTTTGGAGCTGATGTGTTACAATGCTGGGAGATATATTCTACACTCTGTATCTTGCACTTTGCTCCATCTGTTGTACTCCAGTTTGACTTGATTGTGTTTATTTTCAGTATATCCTTATCTGATTATATAGCATGCAAAACAAAGCCTGACACTACCTCGGTACATGGGCAGAGCATTCAATAGGAAAGGTGCATTCAATCTGATGGGATTCTGTAGGTTTCCCAAAAGCCAGCTCAGGAACAGCAGAGGAACTGTGACAAGTCTCAGGTGATGCTTTGCTATGTCATGAGCTCAGTAAATGATAGAGTCGTTGAGAGTGTTGCACAATAGAGTACAGTTGTTCGACAGGAAGGTGACATCAGATATACATGTACTGAGATGGACAAGGGCTGATTAGGGATAGTCAGCACAGATTTGTACGTGGGAGATCGTGTCTCACCAACCTGATTGAGCTTCTTGAAGATGTGACCAAAAATGTTGATGATGACAGAGCTGTCGACGTTGTATATGTGGATTGGAGCAAAGGTATTTAACAAGCATCCACATGGTAGATAAGGTAAGATTGCACTTACCTTCCACATGCTCTGGAAGGTAAGATTGCAAGGGATCCAAGGAGAGATAGCTGAATGGATAGAAACTTGGCTTCATGGAAGGAAGCAGAGGGTGATGGTGGAAGGTTGTTTTTCAGACGGGAGGCCTGTGACTAGTGGTGAGAACGTACAAGGCATGAGCAGCAAATTTGCTGCTGAGACTTATTGATTAGTAGGATTGGATGTTACAATCCCTAAGGTTTTTCACTACAATTGACATTACTGGGGATGACCACTAGGTGATTTTGCTACCAATCAGACACATCTTCAGTTGTGTACCTCAACGTCACTGGGTGTTTCGGCCTTTTATCACAAGACATCCTCAGTCGAGGCAGGCCCACCGCAGGGTGATCAGCCCTGGGTGTGTGTCTTATGGTTAGCCTCTAGATGGTCACGTGGCAGCCCAGACAGCATCTTTTCTCTTCAGCCACAGCCAGTGACTGCTCCATTCGGCTTTTTTCCTTCCATCTTCCTGTCTACTGCTGACTGTGGCTGGTTGGGCTCTGGACTCGTGTCCGTTGGTGGGACAGTACTTGGTTGAGCTTCACCTGGTGTGCTGATATCCTGTGGACTGTGGTGGTTAACCTGCCACTGGGCTTCACTCGACTGATTTGACCTATCTCTTAGAAGGTAATGGTCAATGTGAGGCCCCACACCAAGCTCTCCCAGGCACTTTTCACTGCCCTGGTGGATCTTGTGACCCTTCTCTGATGTTATCTTTTCCCAGCCACAGATGCAGCTTCATAGCTTATGTCCTGCCAGGGCTGCTGCTCTGTCAATTACTGTGCTAGTTGTCTTATTCATAGTCGATTCCTTCCGTAGCAATCTAAGGGTGGATCCAAAACGCTGATTAGCGATGGATCTTGCAGGCATGAGGAGCTAGCCCATGCCAGCCCCGGTGGGGTCTATTCCCTCCGTTCAGCAGTGGGTGGTATTGGAGATACTGAAAATGTTGTGAGAAATTGCAGCAAGATCTTGATCGGTTGGGCAGGTGGGCTGAGGAATGTCTGATGGAGTTTAATACAGAGAAATGTGAGGTGTTGCATTTTGTGAAGTTTAATAAGGGCAGCACCTACACACTGAATGGTTGGGGTGTTGGAAGTGCTGTGGAGGAGAGGGATCTACGAGTGCAGTTACATAGTTCCTTGCAAGTGGCATGATGGGTAGATATGGTGATTAAAAAGGCATTTGGCACATTGGCCTGCATCAGAGTATTGTGTAGAAGTTGGGAGGTCATGTTACAGATGTATAAGACGTTGATGAGAACACAGTTAGAGTATTGTGTTCAGTGTTGGTCACCGTGTTATAGGAAATATGTTGTCAAGCTGGAAATGGTGCAGATAAGTTTTACCAGGCTGTTGCCAGGACATGAGGGCCTGAGTTATAGAGGAAGATTGGGCAGGCTAGGACATTATTCCTTGGAGCGCAGGAGGGTGAGGAGTGAACTTATAGAGATGTAGAACATCATGAGAGGAATAGATCAGGTAAATACACAGTCTATTGCCCAGATTAGGGAAATCAAGAACCAGGGACATGGGTGTAGATGAGATGTGCATGTACCTTTAACATAGTGACCTCACCACTACTAACCACTCCCCACATCATCAGTATAATTACAACCTTCCCACCCAGTGCTCACTCTCTGGTTCCAGTGACAGACCACGGACAGCTAGGGCAGAAACGTATGTGTATAATGTGTAGTATGAATAAACAGTAGTAAAGAAACAGTGCGTTATGACTCATCTTTACATGGTGTCAGCTCCGTACCTATGCGCCTCCTGTTTATCGGGTTTTCTTTCTTTTGAACCGTTTTCCTATTTTATTTTTTTATCTCCCGTGCCATGGCCACTTCTTGCCGTAAGCCCGATATGCTCGTCTTCGACTCGGAAATTGTCCATCGGTGGGGTGTCTTTAGACGTGACTTTCAACACTATGTCACGATCGCCCACCCTGCTGCCACCGCTGCCACTCAGGCTTCCCTGCTTCTCAACCTGGCTGGTCCTGATGCCCTGGAAACGGGCCGAGTCGTTTGTCTATGCTGTTGGTGAAGATGCTCGGGACCCGGTATGTCTTATGGCTAAGTTTACTGCGATGTGCGACATCCCCACTAACTGCATCCTAGAGCGTTTTAAAATGCTCACCCGGCGTCAGCTCCCAGGAGAGTCAATCGGTAGCTACATCGCTGTGCTGCGTCATCTGGCCAGGCGTTGCAGCCTGGACACGCTGACGCCCGATCAACTGACCCGGGACATTATAGTGTATGGTCTTCAAGATGAAAAACGAAGGGCTGAACTTCTGCGGAAGCACGACCTGTCTTTAGCCGATGCTCTGCACGCCTCCCGCATGTCTGAGGCTGTCGCCTCGGCGGTGTCGTCTGCTGATCATGACATTAACTTTGCCAGTGTTGCTGGTCGCCGGCGAAACGCTGGCCCGCAACGACAACGGGGGTCCCCAGCCCACAGCGGTGCCCTAACTGCAACTTTACCTCCCACCAGTCTAATGTGTGCCCTGCACTGGGGAAAACGTGTAATTTTTGCAGGAGACTAAACCATTTCTCTGCAGCCTGTCGCTCCCATGGGAAGCCAATTCCTGCTCCTTGCCGAATGTTAAACAACCTTGCTCGAGCTGATAGCGCACTTGGTTTACAGTGTGACGAACTACCTTCGTCTGATTTGAGTTCCTCCCAGGGGGAGACCAGCATTTTTTCGGTGTTGGATGCACCTGCTCTGATAGCGAACCCCTCGGTTCGCGTTACTGTTAATGGCTCGACCTTCACTGCCAAGCTCGACACGGGGGCCGCGACCAATGTTATGTCAATAGGCCTCTTCAAGAAGATAAGGTCTGATGAGAAAATCACTCCCGATCACTCCCTTTTGCATGCCTATGGGGGAGCCGAGCTTGTTCCAGTGGGGAGGGCTACCCTGCACTGCAAGGTACTTCATGCCGCTCAGCCCCTCACTTTTTACATACTGGATACTAACGACATCACCCGTTTGGGTGCCCAGGCGTGCCAGGACCTCGGCTTGGTCTCTTTCCACCGCGATATCCACCAGGTGCGGACCCTCATGGACCCCCTGCACGAATACCCTGACCGTTTTGATGACAAGCTGGGCAAGCTGCAATGCTGCTACAAGATCGTTGTCGACCCCGTTGTTGAGCCTGTGATCCGTCCACCACACCGCGTCTCCTTCGCCATGAAGGACAAGGTGGAGTCAATGCTGCGCGACATGGTTACCATGGGCATCCTGAAGGAAGTGAGCGAACCCACCCAGTGGGTCTCAACCATGGTTGTTGCGGCGAAAAAGGACAAGAGTGAAATTCGCATTTGCATCAACCCCAAAGACCTGAACCTTGCCATCCGACGCCCTCATTACCCCATGCGAACAGTGGAGGACGTCGCTGCGCAGGTTGGCCCGGCCACTGTCTTCTCGGTTCTCGATGCCAAGAGCTCCTTCTGGCAGATACCGCTGGACGAGCGGTCCTCCTACTTGACTACCTTCGGCACACCTTTCGGCAGGTACCGTTTCCTCCGCATGCCATTTGGGATCAACTCTGCCAGCGAGGTCTTCCAGCGGACGATGGAGCAGCTGTTCATCGGTCTGCCGTGTGCCATCATCGTTGACGACATCCTGGTCTACGGTAAAGACGTTGCTGAGCACGATCTCCACCTCCGTCGAGTCCTGGACCGGGCCCGCGAAATCAACCTCAAACTAAACCCAAAGAAGTGCCGGTTCCGCGTCCCGGAGGTCACCTATGTGGGCCACGTTTTTACCGCATCGGGGCTGAAGCCCGACCCGCAGAAGACAGCTGCGGTCTCCGATATGCCTTCGCCCACCGACGTGTCCAGCCTACAACGTTTCCTGGGCATGGTTAATTACTTGGGGAAGTTTATCCCCGACCTCAGCGAGTTGAGCGCGCCCCTGAGGGAGTTGATCAAGAAGGACACTGCCTGGGCTTGGTTCCCGCATCACCAGACAGCTTTTGACGTTCTGAAGTCCAGGCTGGCCAGTGCCCCCACTCTCCAATTCTTCGATCTGCGGCGCCCCGTTGTTCTTACCTGCGACGCCTCCAAGTTCGGTCTTGGTGCTGCCCGTCTGCAGCTCCACGATGGCCTGCAGCTGCCTGTTTCCTACGCGTCCCGCACCATGACCCCTGCCGAGCAGCGCTATGCTCAGATAGAGAAGGAGCTGCTTGCTGTGGTGTTTGCCTGCTCCAAGTTCAAGGACTATATTCTGGGAAACAGCTTCACGATCGAAACCGACCATCAGCCGCTGGTCTCTATCCTCAACAAGCCCATCCACGTTGCCGCGTCCCGGTTGCAGCGCATGATGCTACAGCTCCAGCGTTTTTCGTTTAAAATTGTGTATCGCAAGGGCAAGGACATGTTCGTGGCCGACACGCTGTCCCGCGCACCTCTAACGTCCACTGATCGCCATCCATATGAATCGTCCGACCTGATGGCGCTTAACGTCAACATTGTGCCTTCCCAGCAGATGCAGTCCCTGGTCAGCAACACTGCCAAGGACCCTGCCCTGCAGCAGCTTGCCGACGTCATCAGGCAGGGCTGGCCAGACTGTCGTTCATCCTTGCCGCCTGGGGTCGTGCCCTACTTCCTGGTCCGTGACGAGCTTGTGCTGCACAACGGCGTGGTCGTGAAGGGACACAAGGTCGTTGTGCCTGCTGCCCTGCGGGACCAATACTTTCATACCGCCCACGGCAGTCATCCTGGGGCCGAGGCAACCCTTTCTCAGGCCCAGAGTTTGTTCTACTGGCCCGGCATGGCCCAAGACATCCGGGATAGGGTCTCCGTTTGCTCTGTCTGCAATAGCCTCGCTCCCCATCAGCAACGGCAGCCGCTTCTGCAACAGCCTGCCCCCGAGCTGCCCTGGATGACCGTCGCCGCTGACATTTTTGAGTGGCGTGGAAAGCATTTCTTGGTTCTTGTGGACTCATACTCCAGCTGGTTCGAGGTTGACCAGCTGCACTCCCTCAACTCTTCGGCCGTTATCGGCAAGCTGCGCCGCCACTTCGGAACCCATGGCACCCCGGCAAGTCTTCAATCGGACAACGGCGGCCAGTTCTCAAGCGCAGAATTTCGGAGTTTCGCAGCCAGATGGAACATCCGACACTATACCAGCAGCCCAGAGTACCCACAAAGCAACGGGTTGGCAGAGCGCGCTGTCCGCAGTGCTAAGGACTTGCTGGAACATTGTAGACTGTCTCATTCTGACTTTTACCTGGCACTCCTCAACATTCGGAACATTTGCCGCGACACTGCCTTGGGCTCCCCAGCTCAACGGCTGATGTCTCGCACTACGAAACCTCCGATCCCGGTGACCCAGCGGTCCCTCGTTCCCTCTGTCCTCCATCCCGCTGCCGTCCAGGAGTGCAATGCCCTCAAACAAGAAATCCAACGGCGCTCCCACGACAAGTCTTGTCGTCCTCTCCCGCCTCTGCTCTCAGGACAAGTCGTTCGAATGCAATCCCCCTCCGGTCACCCCAGGCTTGCCATCGTCGTCGGTACTGCTGGTTCGCCGCGGTCCTACCTTGTCGACCATGACGGTACCATTTACCGCCGGTCCCGGCAACATCTGCGGCTTGTTAACGAGCCACCACCGCCGCCTGCGGATCCCTTTCCCCCCCCCCACTGTCGACAACGCTGCCTGCCCCTCCGGCCAGTCCTCCCTCGCCTGCCCGTCTTCCCGCTACTGCTCCTGCTTCCCCTGCTCCTTCTCCGTTTTCTCGTTCTCCTCCCAGTTCCCCGGTTCCCTCCCCCGCGCCGGCTCCTGCTCATGCTCCGCCTGCAGAAGGAGGAGATGGCGAAATGCGTACCCGGTCCGGGCGGGTGGTCAGGCCGCCTATCCGTTATGGTGAATTTGTTTAACTGTTTGCTCACCTGCTCGTAGCGTATGAGACGTGGTCGCCCTGTCACTTCGCATTGCTTATTATTTCCAAGGGGAAGGATGTAGATGATATGTGCATGTACCTTTAACATAGTGACCTCACCACTACTATCCACTCCCCACATCACTGGTATAATTACAACCTTCCCACCCAGTTCTCTCTCTCTGGTTCCAGTGACAGACCACGGACAGCTAGGGCAGAGCAGCATGTGTATAATGTGTATTATGAATAAACAGTAGTAAAGAAACAGTGCGTTATGACGCATCTTTACAGTTTAGCACTGTTTCTCTGCGCTGGCTGTGGGCCTGGGGGGCACTGCACCCGTCTGACTCCCGACCAAAGATCCTATAGCGGAGGATCGTTGCTGCCGACCTCTCTGGCCACCCGTGGGTGGGGGGGGGGCACTCGGGACAGCTCCGGAGACCCGGCCAGAACCCGGCCCAACTACAGAAGGACCTCTTTGCTCCAAAACTCAACGCCTCTTGTTATGAAGGCCAACATGCCATTCACTGCCTGTTGTACCTGCATGCTTACTTTCATTAACTGATGAACAAGGAACCCCAGATCCCGTTGTACTTCCCTTTTCCCAACTTGACACCATAATCTGCCTTCCAGTTTTTGCTACCAAAATGGATAACCTCACATTTATCCACATTAAACTGCATCTGCCATGTATCTGCCCACTCACCCAACCTGTCCAAGTCACCCTGCATTTTCATAGCATCCTCCTCACAGTTCACACTGCCACCCAGCTTAGCGTCATCTGCAAATTTGCTAATGTTACTTGTAATCCCTTCATCTAAATCATTGATGTATATTGTAAATAGCTGCAGTCCCAGCACCGAGCCTTGCGGTACCCCTGCCTGCCATTCTGAAAGCGACCCGTTAATCCCTACTCTTTGTTGGCCCTACTAATATAATTTTACATGACAGCAACTATGATGAACAGTTTTGGCTCCGGAAATCATGTGGTGGAATAGACAACAAATAATAGGTGCAGGAGTAGGCCATTCGGCCCTTCGAGCCAGCACCGCCATTCATGAGATCATGGAGAAGAGAGATAAATAAAAAATGTCAACGAAATAGAGCACTTCACAAAAGGGAAATCATATATTTGTGGACAACTTCAGTCTTCATATAGAAAGGAAACAAAATGCTGTATTCACTGGAGTTTAGAAGGATGAGGGGGGGGGTCTTATAGAAACATATAAAATTATAAAAGGACTGGACAAACTTGATGCAGGAAAAATGTTCCCAATGTTGGGCGAGTCCAGAACCAGGGGCCACAGTCTTAGAATAAAGGGGAGGCCATTTAAGACTGAGGTGAGAAAAAATGTTTTCACCCAGAGAGTTGTGAATGTGTGGAATTTCGTGCCACAGAGGGCAGTGGAGGCCAAATCACTGGATGGATTTAAGAGAGAGTTAGATAGAGCTCTAGGGGCTAGTGGAATCAAGGGATATGGGGAGAAGGCAGGCACGGGGTTATTGATTGGGGACAATCAGCCATGATCGCAATAAATGGTGGTGCTGGCTCGAAGGGCCGAATGGCCTCCTGCTGCACCTATTTTCTATGTTTCTACGTTTCTATGGATGTTCAGTCACTCTACACCCACATCCCCCACCAGGAGCGTCTTAAAGACCTCCGTTTCTTCCTCGACCACAGAACCAACCAATCCCCGTCTACTGATACTCTCCTCCGCCTCCTCCAACTTTTCCTTTGACTCCTCCCATTTCCTCCAAATTCAAGGCGTAGCTATGGGCACGCGCATGGACCCCAGCTATGCCTGCCTCATTGTAGACTATGTCAAACAATCCTGGTTCGAGACGTACCGTGGCCCTATCCCCAAACTACCTCCGCTACATTGATGACTGCATTGGTGCTACTTCCTGCACTCATGCACAACTCACTGACTTCATCCATTTCACCACTAATTTCCATCCGGCACTCAAATTCACCTGGACCATTTCCGACATCTCCTTCCCATTTCTAGAGCTCACTATCTCCATCGCCGTTAACAAACTACTGA
Source organism: Malacoraja senta (assembly GCA_038087875.1). Taxonomy (NCBI): domain Eukaryota; kingdom Metazoa; phylum Chordata; class Chondrichthyes; order Rajiformes; family Rajidae; genus Malacoraja; species Malacoraja senta. Next base: position 109,488 of record JAXLNO010005455.1, read on the forward strand.
CCGACATCTACTATAAACCCACTGACTCCCATGTCTATCAGGACTACACTTCTCCCCACCCTGCTTCCTGTAAGGACTCTATCCCCAATTCCTCCTTCTATGCCGCATCTGCACCCAAGATGAGGTGAGGGCATGGGAGATGTCCTCATTCTTTAGGCAACAGGGATCCCCTCTTCGACTATAGATGAGGCTCTCACCAGGGTCTCTTCTATACCCCGTAACTCGGCTCTCACTCCCCATCCCCGCACTCGTAACAAGGACAGAGTCCCCCTTGTCCTCACCTTCCACCCTACCAGCCGTCACATACAACAGATAATCTTCTGACATTTTCGCCGCCTCCAACGGGATTCCATCACTTGCCACATATTCCCATCTCCTCCCCTTTCGGTTTTCGGCAGAGACCGCTCCCTCCGTAACTCCCTGGTCAATTCGTCCCTTTCCACCCAAACCACCCCCTCCCCTGGCACTTTCCCTTGCAACCGCAGGAAATGCTACACTTGTCACTTTACCTCCCCACTTGACTCCATCCAAGGACCTAAGCAGTTTTTCCAGGTGCGGCAGTGGTTCAACTGCACCTCCTCCAACCTCATCTATTGCATCCGCTGCTCTAGGTGTCAGCTGCTCTACATCCGTGAGACCAAGCGTAGGATTGGCGATCGCTTTGCCCAACACCTCTGCTCAGTTCGCAATAACCAATCTGATCTCCCGGTGGCTCAACACTTCAACTTAACCTCCCATTCCGAATCCGACCTTTCTATCCTGGGCCTCCTTCCTGGCCAGAGTGAGTCCAACCGCAAATTGGAGGAGCAGCACCTCATATTTTGCTGGGGTAGTTTACACCCCAGCGGTACGGATATTGACCTCCAATTTCAGGAAGTCCTTGCTTTATCTCTCTTTCCCCTCCGCTTCCTAGCTCTCCCACAGCCCACTGTCTCCGCCTCTTTCTTTCTTCTTCTCGTCCCCCCCCCACCCCCACATCAGTCTGAAGAAGGGTCTCGACCCGAAACGTCACCTATTCCTTCGCTCCATAGATGCTGCCTCACCTGCTGAGTTTCTCCAACATTTTTGTCCACAACAATTTGATTAATATTTTTGGTGATATAAGTTGGTCATTCTGATCATATTAATAATCCTCAAAGCAATACTCTCTTACTTTCACATCCTTTATAATGTCCCAAAGTATCCAGCAAAGTGCCTTACATAAATTGGGCATGAACCACACTTCCTTCAAACAGTCACTGTCAGTTTACTGGGGAATCAATGTCAGATTCCAATGTCTGACAAAATTCCAGAAGTTAACAACAATTATTATGGAAAGTAATTGTGATTAATGTTAAAAGAAAAATTAGTTGATGAGCGAACACAAGTCCGTGCTCTTGAACCAAAGCCTGCATTGTTCCACCATTGCCCTGGCTACCAATGCACCGTGCCATCACTACAATGCTCCTAATGAAATATGGTTACCCTGAAGAAATAGATTGGTTACTTTGGACATACAAAGGTAATCATCATCACGGAGCTCCCGTTGTTCTGTGTAAATTATTCTCTCCTTATTTCGTAAATTATAACTTATTTTTTCTGTCTCTTTGGTTGTTTCCTCGCTTGTAGATCCCGAAGTCTTTCTGGTGGAGACAACTGGAAAAAGAAAGCCAAAAATAAACCTAATTACATTGTTTCAAGTCAGATAAGTGGTTGACCTGTAAAATATGGAAGTTAGTTACATAATATGCAACATGGTCTATGAATTGAATTTAAATGACATGGTGGTAGTCAGATGGTCATTATCTCATATCAATTATTTACTGTTATGCACAGGACTCACTCATTTTGAGTTTCACTTTTACAAACAGAAGTACCTGTTGCTCTTTTGATTCTTTTCACCAACACTGTGGCTTCCTTTGTTTCTTCAGTGGCTCCTCCCAAATCTCCTTTGTCCTCCCCTGTATATGACGTGAGCTGTGATGAGACATTTTGTTGAAACTGTGATTCATAAGGACACAAATAAATTGTTTCTACTCTTCTCGATTATTTCTTCCATCGCATTATTAACTGAGATACTCAACTCAACTACTAATAAAAGCAGTAACTGCCTAGTGTGCAATATTTCATTGAGCTCTCACCTTTCATACTCTACTCTGAAATGAAGTTTAATATTGTCAGCAAATGTGGGAAAATGTGGGAACAATTGATCACTTTCAACAATATAAATGTATTTGTGAATGTTAGCACCTGACTCCACAGCAGTGATGACGATTTTTCTAAAAAGCAGTAATTTCTGTCTTGTAGAAAATAAAATGCTAATGTAGTACCGTCGCGTCGCTGAGGGGGGGGGGGGCTGAGGCCGCCGCGTCGCTCAGGGGGAGGGGCTGAGGCCGACGCGTCGCTGAGGGGGAGGGGCTGAGGCAGCCGCGTCGCTGAGGGGGAGGGGCTGAGGCCGTCGCGTCGCTGAGGGGGAGGGGCTCAGGCCGCGCGTCGCTGAGGGGGTGGGGCGGGGCTTGGGCTCGACGTCAACGTCAGCGCGCGTGCAGATATTGCAATGGAGTTGCTGCTGTTACAGTGGAGCACTTGTTGCAGTGGACCTGGTGCTGCAGCGGAGCAGATGCTGCAGCGGAGCAGGTTCCTGCATTGAAGCAGCTTCTGTTGTGGAGTAGCCACTGCCACAGTGGGGCTCTTGCTGCTGCTGCAGTGGAGCATCTCGTGCAGTGGAGCATCTCCTGCAGTGGAGCATCTCCTGCAGCTGCAGGGAAAGTTCAAGCCTCCACCATCTCCTCAGGCAGCGTGTCCCAGATTGCAACCACCCTCCTGGTGAGTTTAATCTCATCCATGTCCGTTTTATTGTTCTGTTAGAATAGTCTGGTCTGCAGTTCCTTGTTCCATCATCTTATTCTAATTGCTGACTCCAAATACTACGTTTCCTCATCTGTTCTTGCCCCATCAGAGATATTGTCCCCTTTGTTCCACCAATCCACCACAACCCCTCTCTACAAGTGAAAAACTACTTGTTTTTGTTGCTGTTTCCTACTCTAGTGAAGGGTCTCTGATCTGAAACTGAACTGTTTCTTTCTCCACAAATGCTGTCGAACCTGCTGAATGTTTTTTGAATTTTCTTCCATTTTTATTTCAGATTTTCAGCATCTGCGGTTCTTTGCTTTACACGTTGATTTTGATGTTGTGACCTGTCAACAATGAATCAAAGGAGATCAGATACGTGGTGTCGTAATCTACTGGGATTCAAGTAACTAGTAAGTGTTTCAATGGGAAGGTTCTGCCTGCTCGGGATTGGACTCCATTTTAGTTTAGTTTAGAGATACAGCGCGGAAACAGGCCCTTCAGCCCACCGAGTCCACGCCGACCAGCGATCACCACACACTAACACGATCCCACACACACTAGGGACAATTTACACTGAAACCAAATAGACCGTGGGCCAAGGAGCTTTTTGGTTTCATTTTATAACCCAAATCACGTATCTACCTGTATTTATAATATATTCTGTAAAAATATTATAGAAATCATACCTGAAACTGGGCAAGAACAAAATCTGCACATATTTTTAAAATATGAGAAAAACCTTAAAAGGAGGCCTAAAGATTCTGAATCCGTGGAAAAAAAGTGACACGTCAGCTCTGCCTTGGAGAAGCACAGACAGAATCTCAATAGTTTGGAAATTTTGGATATATCTAATGTAATTGAGTTTAAAATAAGCAACATATCATAAAAGTAGAAATTAGGAAAAGTAAATTTGCACTTAATAGATACATAGATACATAGATACATAGAAAATAGGTGCAGGAGTAGGCCATTCGGCCCTTCGAGCCTGCACCGCCATTCAATATGATCATGGCTGATCATCCAACTCAGTATCCCGTACCTGCCTTCTCTCCATACCCCCTGATCCCTTTAGCCACAAGGGCCACATCTAACTCCCTCTTAAATGAATAACACATTTGGAAAAATATATTCAATTTAACAAATATTCCACCAAGTTAAGAATATAATCTCCCTTGCAACACATTTCATAGGCTAACGGCCAAATTGATTAGAATCAATTATATTTGAAAAACTGCATGTAATATTTCATACAGATTTAAATTATGTTGTGGATTTTTTGTCAGAAGTTTAGGTGTCCAATCCTCATCTGACTCGCTAGATTCATAAACTTGGGTTTGATGCCTTCTGCTCCAATTTGTCCTGAATTCTGGCTTTGGTACATTTAATCCTGTGAAAAATTAAACATGCTCATCATCTGTTATGGCCAACTTCAGGTATTTATCTTCATTGAACTTACCAGTGCAAAATATCTGTGGAAACATCACTTTGCAATGTTATCGTTATTACTATTTCCTCCAGAGTATTCATGCTATTATTCAATTGATCATGTCTACTTGACAAAGACAGCAAACAACCTAAAAAATATTTTTCAGAGTTAAAGAATAATCAACCAGCATGAAGAATATGACGGATGAGTATGTGTCTATTTCCAGGTCAGAAATCGCAATAACCAATCTTTCAGTTTCACACATCTGTTTGGTAAGTGAAATAGATCAGAATCCTTCTTTCCATTCCTCCAGGTTTAAAGTAATGGCTCATTCTTGCTGCCTGTACTGACAGTGACACTTTGTGCCATGGTTGGGTAAATGGATTGAATAATGAACAACCAGGACCATCCACCTCTTCATCAATGGGAACATTGACCTTTGTCCAATCTCTGATTTCAGGACTGTGACTAGTTGCAACATTAAAAAGCGTAACTGGTCCCAATGTCTCTGGGTTTGTGTTGTCCATGGTCACCATCTTCTTAATGACATCAAGCTTTGGTATTGATTGTAAAGTTAGTCCAATTTGAGATCACTGATGGGAATTTTTTGATATTGGTGAGGAACCTCACCAGTAGAAGTGTTTTACTGAACTAGACTAAGGGGGGTAAGCTGAAGGAGCATAATTACAGTCCCATCATCTTATTCTAATTGCTGACTCCAAATACTACGTTTCCACATCTGTTCTTGCCCCATCAGAGATATTCTCCCCTTTGTTCCACCAATGCACCACGACTCTCTCTACAACTGAAAAACAACTTGTTTTTGTTGCTCTTTCCTACTCTGGTGAAGGGTCTCTGATCTGAAACTGAACGGTTTCTTTCACCACAAATGTCCTCTAACCTGCTGAATGTTTTTTGAATTTTCTTCCATTTTTATTTCAGATTTTCAGCATCTGCGGTTCTTTGCTTTACACGTTCATTTTGATGTTGTGACCTGCCAACAACGAATCAAAGGAGATCAGATACGTGGTGTCGTAATCTACTGGGATTCAAGTAACTAGTAAGTGTTTCATTGGGAAGGTTCTGCCTACTCGGGATGGGACTCCATTTTAATTTAGTTTAGAAATACAGCACGGAAACAGGCCCTTCAGCCCACCGAGTCCACGCCGACCAGCGATCCCTGCACACTAACACTATCCCACACACACTAGGGACAATTTACACTCATACCTCACTAAATTTCACCTCACACCTAAGCCTCAACTCACTAAACTGCACCTCGACTAAACTTCCTCAACAAAACATCGCACCTCGACTAAATCCTCGCCTCGACTAAACTTTACCTCAACTAAACCCTCAATCACCTCGACCAAACTTCACCTCAGATAAATTTCACACCTCACTAAACCTTGCTTCGATTAAACCCCTCGCTTCAACTAAAACTGTCACCCAGGGAATCCGAATCTCATGGACATTAAACATCGTGTGGGGTTGGGGTGGGATAGGGTAGAGGTGAGGAGTGGGGGAGCAGGCAGGCAAGGAGAGGGGTTATGGAGGGAGGAAGGGAGTGACTGAGGGAGGGAGAAGTGATTGAGGGAGGAGGAGAGGGGAAAGAAGAGGGAAGGTGAAGATACCTGGTGTGGGCCGAGCCTCGGGGCTGTAGCCGGGCCCGGGCGCTGGGGAGCGGACACAGACACGGACTGGGCCCTGAACGCGGCTCCGGGCCC
>JAXLNO010005456.1:0-12500 GCA_038087875.1 Malacoraja senta
TAGCAAAAGCAATTTATAATCAATATTATTTTGCATTAAATGAAAAGGAGGAAACAAAGAAAGCTCCCGAAGTACCACTCTGTCCAATTACTCATCTTAAAGCTATCAAGGGGTTTATTGATTTGTCCGACACAAGGTAGTATCCAAAATAATTTACAAACCAAATCAATGCAAAAGAAAATGAAGACAAACTACGAGCCATGTGGTAAGGAATCAAGGTTACTGTGACTTTGGTCAGTGATTCAATTTGGTCATGACTGAATCAACGGCCAATTTTGCAACTCTAAGAGTTTTCATTTCCATTAAATTTAATAGGGTTGATGGAGAAAAGCTGTTCCACTTGTATTTGAGACCAGTACTTGGTGCTATAAATCTAAAACAGTCACCAAGAGTGTTCAAGAAATTCTTCTTCACTAGTTGCTAGCCACAAATTAGTTACAAGAGGACTGAAAGATGGTTATACCAATCCCCTTGTTCAAAAAGGCCAGTTGGGATAAGCCTGGGAAATATAGGCAGTGAGCCTTACATCTGTGGTTGGGAAGTTGGAGAAGATCCTGTGTAGGAAGGCATGGCAGATGCTGGATTACACTGAAGATAGACAAAATGCTGCAGTAATTCAGTGGGTCAGGCAGCATCTCTGGAGAAAAGGAACAGGTGAGGTTGAGTCTAAACTGTTCCTCAGACTGAGAGTTGGGGGGGAGAGAAACTAGAGGCATGATAAGGTTCAGAACAAATCTGAGCCTGTAACGATGACTGACCAAGGAAAGTTGGAGCCCATAATGGTCCATTGTTGGTTATGGAAGAGAATCTAACAAATGGATATATGAATGCGAACAGTGGAAGAGGCAGGACAACTTGTGAGGGGGGGGGGGGGTTTTGGCATGTCAAAATGTCAATATCATTAATTTGAACAATGAGCCCAAATAAATGAGAAAAACATTCCTTCTACCTGATGATTTGAATTTTGCCCTAAATTTAATGAACTGTCGAATACCAACATAGTTCCCAGGGGGATTCAAGCCCAGAGTACATAATCACTAATAGTGCAACATTATTAGCACCAAACTAGCGATGCCATATGGATGTCAATAAAAGCATGATTCTGTCTCATTCATAGTGTGCCATGAGCAAATGTTTAAACTTCAAAGGGATGTCCTTGAACATACAAATAGTTTTTCATTTAGTTAAATCATTTGCATTACTCAAGGCGATGGGCTATGCAGAATTGGAATGTCAGCACTCATGGTCCTGGTGAAAACAGTGCGGCCGCTGATTATCCCCTCCTGGCAGTAGCCCAATATAAACATAATGGAGCGGCCTGTGTGTCTGTTCACAGGTTCCAAGTTAACAACAGGGGGGCTTCCTTCTAGGCATTCCTGGGTATTGGAAAGGTCTAGCGAAGCGCTTACATGTGCTGAAGAAATCATATGATTTAAAAAATAAGCTTAATCGCTTGCCAGAATCTAATGATTTCCCAATGTCTTACGAGCCATATATAATTTTGTAAAACCCATGTTTTAGTAATAGTGCTGAAACTTGCAACATACTGCTCCTCGCCTGCCACAAACCACTATAGGGGGCAGTGAAGAAGAAAATACTTTAATATGGAATTTTTATTTCATGCTCTTCTCTAGGACTCAAAGCATGGTAAACATAAGATACAGGGTCTGGACTTGGTGGCTCAACTCTGGAATTCATATTATGAAGCTCAATTTCCTGTTTTATGTTCACAAGTTTCATACATTCATATTTCCAAAGGAGACCGACAGCCCATCACGTCTATGCTGGCTCAAGCTAATCCTATTCTCTTTTCCCATACTTTCTACATTCCCATTAATTGGGAGAGCTTGGCATCATATAGAGTACTGGAGGTCATTATTGAGCCCAGCCGCTAACTCTGTGAAGCAGCGGCTCTACTAGCAGTGAAATTGTACTGCCTATCCTTAATGTTCTAGTGACCTCTTTGAAGACATTATAAATGTTTGCAATAGGGAAAAGGTGCCACACCCTGTTAGACACAAAACATGATGGTGAAACAAAACAAGGATCCAGCAACGGCACCTATTCTTTCTCACATCCAGGCTGGAAATGTTTTTTATTAGCATTGATCAAACCATCCTCATTCATTCAACACTAATTATTGCAAATGATCAAAGAAAATACATTTTCTGTTTAAAATAATGCTTTAAATTTTGTAGGCATTTCATTGTCTCTCTCGTTTAATTCTCACTTTCATTAAGTTATTCAAAGCTGATATTGTTTTTAAAATGGACACATAAGGAACTGCAGATGCTGGAATCTTCAGTAAAACAAAAGATGCTGGTGTAACTCAGGTGGATCAGGCAACATATGTGCACGGAATGTATAGGTGATGCTTCAGGTCAGGATCCATCTTCAGGACAGGATCCATCTTCGTCAAAGGAGAAGAGTCCAGACACGAAACGTTGCCTATCCATTCCTTCCACAGATGCTGTCTAAACCACTGAATTACTCCAGTTTAGTTTGTTTATTTTAGAGATACAGCGTGGAAAAATGACCATCAGCCCAATGACTGTTTTAGCTTAAAAAAAACAATATTTGTCAGATTCCTCTGGTAGCACAGCTGTAGAATTGCTGATTGCAATGCCAGAGACCCAGGTATGATCCTGACTGTGGATGCTCTCTGTAAGGAGTTTGTTGTACAGTGTCCCTGTGGGGTTTCTCCTGGTTCTCTGGTTTCCAAAGATGCGCAGGATTGTAGGATACTTTGCTTCTGTAAATGTTCCCTGGTGAGTAGGATAGAACTGGTGTATGGGTGATCATTGATCGACGCGCATTAGGTGAGCCGAAGGGCCTGTATCCACGCTGCATCTCTAAACTAAACACACAAATCCCAGACCATTATTGTAAAGGAAAATAAATGACAGAGAAGCAACAGGTATCCAGTGAAATCCTGCGGCGTCCGTGCCACAGACAGCAAAACCATAAAGTCACATACTTGTAATCACCATCTCACCCAACAGTTAAGTTCAGTTCCTCCGCGCAGTAACTTGTCCCCCGCAATCAAAAGTTCCACAGGACTGCACAGTATGTACAACACAGAAACAAAAGTAGTCATCCCAAAATGGTCATTGACAAAATACTTATTCTCCATACACGAAAGGTCTGAATGACAATAAAGTATCTATCTATCTATCTATCTGTCTGTCTGTCTGTCTGTCTGTCTGTCTGTCTGTCTGTCTGTCTGTCTGTCTGTCTGTCTGTCTGTCTGTCTGTCTGTCTGTCTGTCTGTCTGTCTGTCTCTCTATCTATCTCTCTATCTATCTATCTATCTATCTATCTATCTATCTATCTATCTATCTATCACAGCCCCTCCCAGCATTTACAGAACAAAACATTGTTCTACTGCTTACATTCTTATCCATCTCTCTCATTTCCTTTTAAATGCTGTTATATTATTTGCCTCAAATACTCCACATGGCAGCAAGATTCTAATCTCAGTCTATATACAGGGGTTCTCTACAACTTGCACTCGGATGCACATGGGGATTAACAATTCTCCCCAGTTAAGGGAATCTAAACACAGTTTTGCAGTACATGGTTGTGCTCAAGACATTAGCCTACGCTAATTTAAATCAGGTTTAAACAACATTTTGTATTTATAATTTAAAGATTAAAAGCGAGACATCGCCACACACAATCATCATGCAGTTCCATGGACTACCAGTGGTGGTGGTGTTTGAGTTGGCAGATAATAGATGACCATTTCACTCCCTTTCTAGGAAGTGCACTTTCAAATATCCACTCATGGCTAAATGGGATAATGCTGGAAAACACCACTGGGTTTGCTATGCCATGGAGGGGAAGTGCTTGTCATTATTGGAGACTGTTACCAAAATAGCTGGCACAGTCAGGCAGAGACTATTAAATACAACAGTACACTCATACCTAATTATTCTCCTCAAACTTCATCTTGCAATCTTTTCCAATTTCTAAGTTGCAGATGGTGCAAGTATGTGCCTCATTAACACCCATCTCTCTCCCATCAACATAGTCCTGCCTTCATGCCAGATGGAATCAAGGAACATCAGCCAACATTGATTGCCAACAAGCCAACAAGGAACATCAGCCAATATCCCGTCATGCCTTGGAAGAGGCATTGGACATTTAGATGGCATCATAGATGCTTCACATTTGGCAGTTGCATACAATGCAATGATTGCAAGGATGTAAATGTGATCAGTCCCAGGAATAAAGTGGGAGGCAGGAGCTCAAATTAGATGATGATCAAGTGAGGGCTCTCTGTTGACTGTGGTGTCAGTGGCGTCAGTGGCTGGAGCTCCTCCAGCTAACATAAAATGAGCCTTTGTCCCCCCCCAAAAAAAAGATTGTTAACTATATTTCCAGAATGGGCCACTTAGTGCCTGAGGGGAACTCGCTGTTTTTGGTCATGTTATGTCAGCAATAATTGATTCAACAAACGGCAACATCCAGGAGAGAAGAGGATGGTTGAAGTTGATATTGTGTTGGCAAAACTAATGCCAGAGGTAATATGTAATGAACAAGTGAGGGGAAACTGGCAAGTAGCAAGGCAGACAGGTATCAGTGAGCAGAGGGAAACAGGATTAGCCTGAAACTCCAAATCTCCACATATTCTGTCTAATGTGCTCAGTGATTCTATCATTGCAATTTCAGATGTCCAGCATCCATGGGTATTTCCTTTCAAATTATTAAAATAATGTCAACTGACCAGTTTCCAGTTGTCCTGCCACCACAGTGAGCACTTCTAACATATGGGCCTCCAAATCTAAACCCTGACTCATTGCTAATGTCAGCACTTCCACCTGAGCCTTTCAACATGTCAAATGTAACCATGGCCTTTTATCCAGAGTTTAGCAGCCAAGAACCTACTGTTCCCCATCCCCATGCGGGACATTTACAAATGGAACAATGAGGCAGATGAGGTCTTGCAGGACTGCTTTGGCAAAACTGACTGGTAGATGTTTGAGGATGCAGCAGAAGGCAGAATCAATGAATACACAGTCTTTGTCTTAGGCTACATAAGTAAGTGCATCGATGATGTTGTTCCAAAAGCCACCATCTGCACTTACCCAAATCAGAAACCCTGGGTCAGGGGGAAGTTCGCGCCAAACTCAATGCACGGACCACTGCCTTCAACTGAGGGGACCCCAACGCCTACAAAGCAGCTAGATATGACCTCTGAAAGACCATCAGGAAAGCCAAGAGAGCCTACAGGAACAAAGTGGAATCTAACTACTACAGCTCTGACCGCAGACGCATGTGGAGTGGATTACATTGCATCACGGATTACAATGGGAAAAACAGGAGCACTCTCCAGCCTACCGGTTCGCTCCCGGACGAGCTTAACACCTTCTATGCCCGGTTCGATGCAGGCAACACAGTGCCCACCATGAGTCTACAAGGTGTGCAGGGGGACTACCTCATTGACCCTACAAATGGCAGAAGTGAGGCGGTCCTTCAAAAAGGTCAATGACAACAAAGCTCCAGGGCGGGCTCTCAGGGCGTGCGCTGATCAACTGGCAGAGGTGTTCACCAACATCTTCAACCTCTCCCTGAGTCAGTCTGTGGTTCCCACTCCCTTCAAAGCATCCATCATTGTTCCTATTCCAAAGAAACCATTAATCTCCTGTTTAAATGACTACCGTCCTGTCGCACTGACATCAGTCATCATGAAGTGCTTCGAGCAGCTATTCATAACCCACATCTGCTCCTCTCTCCCTGACACCTTGGACCCTCTTCAGTTTGCATATAGACCAAACAGGGCCACGGACGATGCCATCGCCATGGCAACTCACACTGCGCTCACCCACCTGGACAAAGGGAATACATATGTGAGAATGCTCCTCATTGACTACAGCTCGGCATTCAACACTATCATTCCCTCAAAACTTGTCCCCAAGCTCCTTGATCTTGGACTGGAGACCTCCATATTCGACTTCCTGAGGGGCAGGCCCCAGGTGGTGGGAATTGGCAGCCACACCTCTTCCTCACTGATCCTCAACACAGGCGCACCACAGGGCTGTGTATTCAGTCCTCTCCTGTACTCCCTGTTCACGCACGACTGTACTGCCAAGCACAGCTCCAACAACATCTTAAAGTTTGCTGACGACACAACCATCACAGACAATAATGAGACGGTCTATAGAGAGGAGGTAAAGGCACTAAACAGCTGGTGCCAGGAAAATAACCTCTCTCTCAATGTCAACAAAACTAAAGAGATGATCGTGGACTACAGGAGACAGCAGGGGAGTGGACACCTCCCCATCCACATCGGTGATGCTGAGGTTGAAAGGGTCAGCAGCTTCAAGTTCCTCGGTGTGCACATCACTGAGGACCTCTCTGCGTCACAGTCTGTTACTGGAACTGTTCTGCCCACAGCCGCAAATCACTACAGAGAGTGGTGAAGGCGGCACAGACATTTTCACTGGCAACTGTCTCCCGGCCATTCAGGACATTTTCCACCGGCGGTGCCTGCGGAAGGCACACAGCATCATCAAGGACCACAGCCACCCAGCACGCCGACTGTTCTCCTTGTGGCCGTCAGGCAGACGATACAGGAGCATGGCTGCACGTACCACCAGACTTAAGAACAGTTTTTATCATCATGCCATCAGGCTTCTGAACTCATAAACACATCATATATGTTGATTATTATATTTATTATTGTCTTTTACCTACCAATGTCACTTTTATCTTATCTTTTTTTTACCTTAATTTTATCCTTGTAATATCATTGCTGAGGTGACCCATTGTCTTGTCTAACACATTTCATTGTACCGTTGACCCTGTGTTAACCTACATATGACAAATAAAACTGAACTGAACTGACAACAAACTTGTTAATGCTGCTGGTGCTTGGGATACAAAGTGGGATTAAATGAAAACACAAAACGAACATATCCTTTAGCCTTCTACATTATCATTTGGTTCTAGCATTTCCAGCAATGATTTTGCTTTTATTAATTTGTCGGTAGAATGTCTTATTAGATGTGTTCCTTTCACTGAAAGTATGTAAATACAAATAAGGATCTCAATAAAATTAATGAAGCAATGAAAGAAACAAAAAAGGAGCATGTAAAATGCATTTAATAATGAGACAACAGAAAATTTGCCATCTTTTCTAGCATGGGCAACAGTTAAAAATTAATTTGCGAAAGGAATATTGAATCACCAGCCAATAGCACTAGTGGGCAAAAATGTTCATTTCAGACACTGGCATAAATGGATTCTTTTTTCTGATTTCCCTAATGTCAAACTGCCATTCTCATGAAGGCTACCAGCAGATAATCTTATTAGTTGTGCAAGATAGTAAATCAAATGCCCCACTGAGTTCCTTTGCCTGCAGTATAGCTTATACAAGCACCTCTGCAGAACTTCTTCCAAATTGGAGTTGCCTCCTAGCTCAAAAATGTTCCCCTCTCCATCTGAAAGGCACAAGTTTCTCCCCCCACCACCCTGAACTCTGTGGCCTCTCGCTATTACTGAATGCAGTTGATAATTAGTTCGGGCTTTAATGAGGGCATTGCAGCGCTCTGCATTTTTAGCCCAAGCGGCAATGTGCCAAATTTATTGACTTGTAAACATGTAATAGAGCTGTTAACAGCGTCAGCAAGTTTGATATCATTAAGATATTGTTCAAACATCTGCTTACGGGAAGATGAACATGCACTGAGGCTCAGCAAAGCCAACAACAAATATTGATATTAGTTCATTACTATCACGTGCACTGAAATACAGTGAAAAACTTTGTTTTGTGTGTTGTTCAGGCAAATCATACCATACAGTGGCGGCGCCTAACAGTGGCGGCTCAACTACAGTCGTCCGTCTTTTTTTAAATTTTTTGTCTTGTTAAATGTATGTCTGGAGCTTAGTTTTTATTATTTTTTAGCTGTGTATATGTGGGGGGTGGAGGGGGTGTGTGGGGGAAACCGTTAATCTCTTCCGTGTACGGGGACCCGACTTTTTCCCTGTCGGATCTCCGATGTCGTTGGGCCTAACATTGTGGAACCGGCAGCGGCCTCCGGCCGGGACTAACCTGAGGGCTCCAGTCGCGGAGCTGGCCAGCTTTGGAGCGGGGAGAGCTGTGGTGGCGCGCGGCTGCGACCCGATTTTGGCGTTTCGGAGGCTCCGGCTGCGGGCCCGGTGGACAGGAATATCGGGAGCTCCAGGTCCCTGGTGGGAGACGGCTTTTCGGAGCTCCCGCAACGGCAACTTCTCCCGCTTGAATCGCGAGGTTCAAAGGACACGGACGGGACTTACCATCGCCCGCCGGGGGCTCTAACATCAGAGCCCCAGTTCGCCTAGACACTGCAGTTGGACTGCGGGTTGGACTGCTTGAACCGCGGGGTTTGAAGGGCGCGGAGCCGGGGCCTGGCATCGCCCGGCGTGGCTGAATGGCCACGGGACTTGCCATCGTCCGCCGGGGGCTTTAACACCGGAGCCCCAGTTCGCCTAGACGCTGCAGTTGGACTGCTGGACCACGGGTGAAGAATAAAGGGAAGAGATAAGACTTTGCCTTCCATCACAGTGAGGAGGTGTTGGAGACTCACTGTGATGGATGTTTATGTAAACTGTGTTAAGTGTGGGTCTTGTTTTTTTTTGTAATGTTAAAAAACTGTAGTAATGATATTTCGTTCAAGCCTAGGCTTGAATGACAATAAATAGCATTCAATTCAATACATAAGTATATCAGGCAAATCTTACCATACATAACTATATCAGGTAGGACAAATTAAAAGGAAAAGAAAGTGCAAAATATAGGGTTACGGTTTCAGAAAAAGTGCAGATTAAAAATGTACTAAGGCTGCAATAATATGGATTGGAAAATTCATCCTTATCATATGAGAGATTTATTCAAGTGTCTGATATATGCAGGTAGGAAGTTGTTCTCGAATCTGGTAGTATATGCTATCAAACTTTTGTACCTTCTCCCCAACAGAAGAGGGGAGAAGAGAGACATAAAATGCTGGAGTGACTCAGCGGGACAGGCAGCAAATCTGGATAGAAGAAATGGTATGGTGATTCGGGTCGAGACCCTTCTTCAGACGTGTGAATGACTATGGTTGTGAATGGTCCTTGAATATATTGGCTGCTTTCCCGAGGCAGCATTAAGTTTAAAATAAGTGGGTGCGCGGTGTGGGAGAGGAGGCTGGTCAGCATGATGTACTGGGCTGTGTTCATAAATCTCTGCAATTTCTTGTAGTCTTGGACAGAGCAGTAGCCATTACCAAACTGTGATGCACAAGGATGCTTTCTATGGTGCATCAGTAGAAATGATAGCCCAGTGGCACAGAAGTAAAGTTGGTGCCTTAGAGCACCAGAGACCCGGTTCAATCCTGACTATGGCCATTGTCTGGATGGAGATTGTACGTCTTTGGAATTCCCTGCCTGTCTGTGGAATTCCCTGCCTGTCTGTGGAATTCTCTGCCTCAGAGGGCGGTGGAGGCAGGTTCTCTGGATGCTTTCAAGAGAGAGCTAGATAGGGCTCTTAAAAACAGCGGAGTCAGGGGATATGGGGAGAAGGCAGGAACGGGGTACCGATTGGGGATGATCAGCCATGATCACATTGAATGGCGGTGCTGGTTCGAAGGGCCAAATGGCCTACTCCTGCACCTATTGTCTATTGTTCCCCTGTGGCCACGTGGGTTTTCTCAGGATGCTCCAGTTTCCTCCCACATTCCAAAGATGCGATGGTTTTGTAGGTTAATTGGCTTCTGTAAATAGTCCCTAGTGTGTAGGATAGACAACAGAATTGTCCCTAGTGTGTAGGATAGCAGGGCTGCCAACATTGGGTGAGAGTTGGGAGTGAGAAATTGCGAGAGACCAAGCCCGAGGCAGCGTAGTGACCATGGGAGAGGAGAGTGTTGGAGGGGGGTGTCCCCCCTCCCATTGGATCGGAGCTTTTGCATTTTTCAGCTTGAAATTGCGCAATATGGTGCATACTGTAGCGAGTCTTTTAACTTACACTTGAATGCAATGTTTATGCTTTAAATTGGATTAGCTATGAATAAGGTTTGGCTAAATTACATTCCTAATTACATTCAACAGTAGAGCCAGGCTCTGATCAACAGGTGAATCACATGAATGATCTTAGTGTATTCATGTATGGAAATCAGATTATAATCAAGCACTTGGCCCATGTTGACCAACCTGGGTCTCACTGCACACCTGGTACTACTCCTGATCCTGACTCCAGTTGCACACCTTCTCTCATTCCTGACTCTGAGTCCAGCCTTACACCTGGCACCCTATTCTACCCGAATCATAGCTGCTTACCTGCTTAGGTTCCCAGTGCTGAACACTCCCATTGTCCCAGCTTTGACTGTGCACCTAGTACTATTCCAGACCTTGACTCTGGATGCACACTTGGCCTTGCTCCTAGCCCCTCTGCACTGACAATATATCTGGCCCACACATAAAGCCCCATATCTGACCCCCTGGACTTAACTTATTACGTTCAAGTCCACAGGTGCTTATCTAATACGGTAATCTTTTATGGGGCACTTCACGGACCAAATTTTGTATAACAAAATTTGCTACATCCATTGGCTTCCTTGTTATCTCACATGCTAGTTACTTTGTCAAAGAAGTCATCAATTGGTTGAACACAATTTCTCATCCATAAAATTATATTCACTCAGCTGTATGTATTCTGTTACCATTTCCTTCATTTTCCTAACAAACTGTCCTGAAGTCATTTTCACCCCCAATATTTTCATTTTTTTGCTGTCTTCCTCTCAGCTGGGACTTTTCCGAAATGCAGTCCAATAACTATATATTTAAGCAATAATATTCTATTTCATGTGACCTTGAGAGTACATAACATTTTATGTAATATTCATAACACAACAATGATAAAAATATCTTTGTTTTGATTGCACCTACCAACATCCATACATTATTATATTACAGTTAATATGTACCGATGGCAATTTTTTGTTCCAATGCTCCCCATTCCCAATTATTTTTACATTGAAGTGATTGAAATCCAAGTAAGTATAAATGTCATCAGTAAAATAAAACCTCCGGAATGGATGATATTCTTTACGTGGTTGGTTGGAGTCAGTATCAGCACAATTACTATATTAAACACTGAATCCTCACATGTCCTGGTTCAAGCTAAAACTAAAGACAAATAATAACCTCCTCACACATTCCCCTGCAAGTATCTCTGTCACTCCTTTAAAATATGCCCCTTCTTTGAACAAGCATTTAAACATCTCATCTGAATCAGTTTCCATCTGATTACTTTCTTGAGGATGTTAATCTACGTGTTCAATTAATAAAACAATGAAATTGGGGACATTTCTATTCAACCTGTCAAAGGAATTTGGGGGGGGGGGGTGTTATAAATAGTCAGTAAGGTAAACAAACATAATAGTTGAGTGGCAAATGACAATAGTGCTACCATCCCAATATTTAACTGAAGGAAATAATGGGTTATCAGGGCTGTATTTGCCTTCCACCACAGTGTTATTGCCTTGCACTACAGTGAAGAATGTTGATTCTACTGTGGTGGATGTTCATGTTATATTCTATTGTGTATTGTGCTCTTTTGTTTGTATGGCTGCATGGTAAATCAAATTCCACTGTACCTTAATTGGTGCATGTGGCAATAAATGTGAACTTGAACTTGTATGTTGTGACAGACAGCCTGACACCTTGCATGTCATTTTAATATTACACTTATCCCATCCCCCTGGATATTCCGGATTAATATATTAAGGTTTTGTCAACTAATTACAAATCAAGCTAATTACAAATCAATAACATTAGCCAACTCCGAAACATGAAGCGCTGAGCATTGGGATCCAGACATCATGGACAACTAGCCTCTGTTCCCCGCTCACATCTGGCAGTGCACTCCATCTGAACCAGGGGCCGCAGAGCGTTTTTGAAGGTGGGGGGCTGAGCGATCACTGATCACTGTCCTTCGGGGTACCAGGCGAGGGAGTGGAGTAACCGAGTGGGGGGAGGATGAGGATGTAGGGTGTCCCCCCTCCCACGGTCTGGACTTTTTGAAATTTGATATATTAAAATCATGTTTTAGTGCATTATAGAAGTATGATTTCAATGTTTTTTATTTGAAGTATTTTTACGAGGTAAATTTTTAAGGGGTAAGTTTTTCCACAAAAAGAGTGGTGGGCATATGGAACAAGCTGCCACAGGAGGTAGTTGAGGCAGGGACTATCCCAACCTTTAAGAAACAGTTCGACTGATACATCGATAGGACAGGTTTGGAGCGATATGGATCAAAAGTAGGTAGTGTAGCAGAGACATGTTGGTGGGTGTGGGCAAGTTGGGCCGAAGGGCCTGTTTTCACACTGTCTCACTCTATGACTACATTATACCTTCACCATGCATGAATGCTTCAAAATCAAGTGGTTGAGTTTTATTGCCATATATTCAAGCATAGAAACATAGAAAATAGGTGCAGGAATAGGCCATCGGCCCTTCGAGCCAGCACTGCCATTCAATAT